>WURT03148906.1:0-28800 GCA_009936505.3 Holothuria glaberrima
ATTATCCGGATCCGGCCAGATCCTTGAAGAAATCCGGCCAGATTTTTCTCAAATTTTTACCAGAATTGCCTCCATTCATCAAAAGATAGGGGTAGCTCCACTGATGAATTTAACAACTTTCTGAAAGTTCTTTCTGAAGTGCCTCCATTCATCAAAAGATAGGGGTAGCTCCACTGATGAATTTAACAACTTTCTGAAAGTTCTTTCTGAAGTGTCCCATTAGGGTGTTGTGTACTAGGTTACTTGGTCCTAGTTCATTGTGGTGCTGACAGTGACAAAAGATTCATATTGTAGTCGTACAGCAATTATGTGCGTGTCCAGAATAGGAGGACCGAACAATGAAAACAACTTCAAAGTTAGCCAATGCCCACTTTTATCACTAGGACCTGTATTAGTAAATGTCATAATGTATACATATTTGACAGTTATTTTAAATTATTTAGTGTGTATATTCAAAATCTCTGTTTTTCCTTTGCAATATGCACAATCTGAGTCACATTCATCCATACATTCACTGTCAATTTGACTCTTGAATTGATTGTTGTTGTTCAAAGCACTTTGCGGTATGTTTGTACTATTTACATAATCTTACTTTGTCAATTAATTATCTTACTTTATCAATTAAATTTGTCAGAATTATTCTAGTCTTAACCCTACAAAATCACACCAGCTTGATGACCTACAATAGGACCTACTGTAATACAATCACATAGCCAACCACCAGCTCCTCTGTCTTGCCACTACCCCCATCCCCCTGCTCACAGTGCAGCTTTTTAATGTTTTCCTTTACACGTGAAAATATCCAATTCTAGCAGGACTTTATCCGGCCGGATTTGAAATACTATCCAGCCGGATTTGAAATACTATCCGGCCAAATCCGGTTCCGGCTGGAACCAAAATTTTGGACCTAGTGCATCCCTACTCAAGTCATGAATAATCGTTCATTCGTCCTCAGATTCTTGGCAGGAAGCTAAGCCTCAGAAGAAAAAGAAGAAAGTAAGGAAGGACGTGTAGTTGAATTGCGGAGTACGATCGATCAACGTTTTATCGGTTATCAAATTGCTGGCACCATAGCAATGCGTGTCATCAGAAACCAACACGACATTGCCCATTACGTGCTGGGCCAGCAAAAAGAAAGAATTTGGATCAGAGGATGTACGGAAATTGTGCGATGGGCAAATGGTATGTCATCATATTCCATTGCAAAATGCAAAGATTTGTCAGAGTGGAGGATGCAGTCGAGTAATTTCATGATGTGAGTCTCACTACATGGGATGAATGGGCGGTGCCTTGGAGTTTGTTAAAATACTTCATCCAGAAGGGAAAGCCTTAAATGGAATTTGTTTAACATTTTACTGGGGTGAGTTAAAAACTGGTATCTGATTTGAAAAGTGTCTTTTGTGGAAGTTATTCAATTTGGTTGGAAAATGAGGTGCCAGTGTATGAACTATTTGACTGATTTCATTGAAATTGGAAAATTTTAATGTCACCTTGTCCTCTGTTACACTGAGTCTTAGTTTTGAATAAAAATCTGGTATTTTCATCAGTTCTGCATTGTACTGGAAGATGAAGTCTTGCATTTTGCTAGAAGTAAGGAACAATTGTCACACCTTAAATAAGTTCTATTTTACCTACTGTAGTGACAATTTGCAGTACCATCCGTATCTTAATGGGTTGTTTTAAAGTTATATTTATTGTTATTAGTATTAATATTCTTGCCTTAGCCATGGTATTAAAACAGTATGAGAGGTTATGGTTGTGCGTAGCGTAACGGAAAAATGCATAGGTGATATAAAATACGTTTTTCAGTTAACTGTTGTATCAGTACAGCTTTTGTATCTGCACTGGCATTATTGATAATGAATTGGTTGTTTGGATGGATATGAAACGTACAAATAGATCTCATCTGAAAGACAATATATCCTTGTACCAAATTTGATGACATCTCCAAAGTTCATCCCTGTTTATATTTTGCAGAAATTAGATGTTTAACCAAATTTTTCAGGAGCAAATGTTTGGGTGCCCATATCTGCTTGAGAAGGCTTGTCCTATGGATGAGGGAACCCTGTAACACTTTTCAAGTCAATTTTTTTTTATCTGCAGTTCACACTCTTTTAAGTTACTTTGTGCAAATGTTTGAGAAAAACTTGCTCAAATTGGAATTGGTATTTTTTTATGAGCATATCCAGTTTGTCAAATGTGGGAATGTTTAAAAGGTAAATTTCCTGTGAAGCTGTTGTAGGTTATGGAGGGTCATCACGATAACATGACCATTCTATGATACATAAATTTGTAAAGAGTCATATTTCTGTGTACTGTACATGTGAAAAGAAATGGGGTACTGTGTAGCAATGATATGGTAGACAATGCAAGAAAAATTTTCATTATCTGTAAATCAAGAATATTTGAATTGGCAAATGTAGTGTCCCTCATTCCTTTATACTCTCAAAGTTGTGCAAACATCTCCTCATAATTTTCTCAGTTCAACCTGTTAATTTGCCTGAATTTACATTGTTTAGACTTTGTTTACTCAGGGACATATGAAAGGATAACAAAGAATTATATTATTATATTTCTTGGAAATGTGTCAGAATATTACAAGTTTTCTATTATTGTCAAATTATTTATGATAAGAGGTAATTACAAACCACCATCTCATGATGATAACACTAAATGAAGACATTAAACTGAATTCACAAATGTAATTTATTCATTGAATTCTGTTCAGGGTATAATGTTTCTCTTTTCTTTGCACTTAATATACAATATCAGTATAACATTCAAGTGTGACCACACAAATATAAAGTATAAAATATGAATTATAAGAATATTACACACAAGCCTAAATTTTTAGTGGTGTAGTACGGTTATATAATTACAGTACATGGTGAGCTACAGTATGATATCCTGTTGTTCTAAATTCTGTACAAGTATTTTGATTCCTGAATGGTGTTTTGTGCATAGATTTATTTTGATGCCAACTTTGTAAAATATAAAATCAGGTTACCTTACAGATGGTGCATCAAGGGGATTGCAAAGACCTTTCACCCTTCCGCCTCACATTGTATGAAACTACATGATAGGATAGACTCATAGACAAAAGGTGGCAAAAAAAGGAATATCAGAAAATTTTGAAATTGAAATGATTTTCTCCCAGTTGGACCCCTGTATTCTGTTATAAAGTTTAGTGTTTATGTTTAGTTAAATGGGCATTCAGTTATCTTGAGTATGTGTGGGGTATGAGTCTAACACTAGGTTTAATGATGTAGTGGCATACTACCCTAGGTCAGCCTTACTAAGTTCTACATCCTCGTGAAGGTGAACACAGGCAAGCTCATTGTTGGTCATCCAGTACATCTGTTCATTTCTTGTCAGTTGGAAATCTGGGATATTCCATTGTGATACAGGTATTTTATGGAGCTTTTTTTATTTGCAAACAGCATAGGTAACAGGTGTGAATTACTGATCGAGGTTTGGATGGCTTATGACTTGGAATTCCCCTCTACACAGGATGCATCTTTTTTGGTCAGATCTTGACAAAAAGACACCAGAGAGTTTGCTTTTCCCCATGGTGGTTGATTCTGTTATGCTTGGTATTTATATGATTACTTACTTAGCCATTTGATCAGCTTTATGCCTGACTGAACTACTCGTACTGAAAGCATACCAGCTCATTATAGTTACAGTACCTACAAAAGAGTCTAGATATTTCTAGGTGAATCATCAGTTAATGTAAATTTGCGACATTTTCAACCTATATTAAACTACAATTACATTTTGGAAATTTTAATTAAAAAAGCAAATGCATTCTTGATGGTCAACTTAGACAAAGGTTACTACTTTGTTTTGTAATAAAACAGTATTTTAAAAGATTGTGGAAATATTTTTAAGTTCGAAACATAGTATGTTTCAAGGAAGAGAATTCTCTTTAATAATATGAAAATGACAAATGAAAAGGTGCAGGCAATAACGTATAAAGAAACATTTCTTGTATTATCTTGATGGGTATTATATATCTTACATGGAAACTCATAACACAACTCATTCAGGTTAGAATATGAGCTGATGTAGGAATGAGACCAATAAAGTGGTCTTCAAGATTTAATATTTCATTAAAAGATTGGTGAAATGGACTCACTGCTTTGCAGAATAGGGTACTGCATTTCCCAGACCTTTCTGTACTTGTGATATACTGTACTGTATCCCTTAGAGGATGTTCATTTATTTTTATTACTGCTTATCTTCCTCTTCTTCCATTTTTGCTGTCATTTGTCAGCATTGAAAGTGACACTCTAGAGGTTCTTCACCTGATGTCATTATATTCCTGGTTTTACATGTACGGCCATATTGGATGTCAAACTTAGTGCTCCTGCATAACAAACTGTGTGTGCTGTGTACAGTGATCAGTGCTCAAAGCTTAATATGTCTAGAAAGAAAACCAATCACAGCCCTAAATCCTTGCAAAATGGCTGAAAAAATTTACCTAAGGCGTTATTGAACCCAAAGGTTCTTTGTACATCTCGCAAGTTAGGGATTGTATGAGTATTTAGGGCTGTGTATATTTTTGTATGTGAACATGCTTGCTTTGACCAAAACTCTCTGTTCAAGAGTTCCATTAACTGTTGTACTCACAGTAAGTTTGACATCCAATATCCCAGACTTGTTTTGTCACATATATATGTGACTTCAGTGAAGAACCTCTGTACGAGTATTGTTATTCAAATTAGGGTGATCTCTAGGCATTCTGTATCTCCTTCCACATTTTTATTTGGACTTACTTTGTAGATTCTTTTCACATATTCCAAGAGTATTCTCTTCTACTCATGGTTTTTTAAATTTGAGTTGTTGGGACATTCAAGTGGTGAAAGTTTGTGTCTACAGTATTTTTTGTTTAACATTAACATACATATATATAAATACATATATTTTAGTTTTTGTTTCTATTTAATTATCAACTTGATTTCTCAGGCAAAATAGAAAGAGAAAACTACTCGACCATCTGCAACACAGTGTATACAAAGCATTTCCCAATACTGCTAACATTTATTCATTTTCTTTTCTGTGAATTTGCCTTTGCTGTGAAAAAGTATAGTAAAGAGCTTAGAGGAAAGGTAAAGCCTAAATTTGAAACTTTAATCATTAAAAGAGGAACTTACTCTTAGTATTTTAGTGTAACTTTCTTTCCATCATTTGCAGACATACAGATGTTACTAGACAGAATCCCACCCAAACAAATTAAAGTACTGTACTGTATGAGGGCTGTCACATTCACATAGGGATGAATTACGAATATTTTCCTTGAAAATGAATCTTTTCTTTTGATCTTGAAATAGGAAGGGATGTGAATTAATTCTTGAAGTATATGAAATATGGAGCCTTCCCATCATCTGATGCATTCACCAAGACCCTTTTCCAACGAGGAAATACAAAGGATTATGGGATAGAGTTTTGGTATGCATCACTTTTTTCAATGGCATTTTACTCTGGCCACTAAGGGTACGTACATACCAAAAAACTGTCCGACAATCCTTTGTAATCGCTATTTCAAAAAAAGGTCTATTGCAAAAGCATAGGATTAAGGGGGAGATAACTGCTTGTTCTGTTGGAAAAAGTAAACAATCTGTGTTAAGTGGAGGCTATATTGTGTCCACTGCATACATGAGATTGTTTCTGGGTTGAAAATTTGGTAATCCCATCCACTGATTTCTTCATAACTACTCATGGGCATCGAAAGCAAATTTCACAAGAATTCTTGCATCAAGTTCCTTTTGAAAACACTTAGAATCCATTTTACATTCAACTATACACTTAATTTGTGTAGCAGGTAATTTAGAGTGACACCTAACCTTGATGTCAAAATGTAAGTTTCAATCTGTACATACTGTGTTAACAAAAGAATATTTTTCAGTGGATAAAGTATAGATGCAAATTTTATTTTCATCCTTTGGGTGCATATTAATATGGTGTTGTCATGTAATGTCAGTTTCCTATGTAAAACCTTTTTTGGGTGATTATGTTAAGGTTTGCAAAATGGAGACTTTCTGCAGAGAAAAATGTCATTTCTAGTCTGTTAACAGTGTCTAAGAGTTAAGATTGAAGAGGTTGGCTAGTGACACAATGTAAAACATTTTACAGGATGGTTTCTTGCTGGAGCTGAAAGTTTGCTCTTGCAGCCACAAGATTGGCTACTTGTAGATGTTCTCTCTATTAAAGAAGTTCCGGGCATTTTAAGTACAAAACACAGACACTAAATATATATCACTGTAGCTTTATATTCTCCTAACTTTATTAGAAATAAGTCCAAGTAGTCTAAGCTGGGTCAGAGTCCAGGAAAGCGTTCAGTTGTGTGGTATGGATTTGGTTTCTAGATCTAATCCTTTATCCCTGTCGAAGTCCTGCTGCAGCACCGTACCGTCTGTAAAACTGTACCGGTTGGCTTGGAGGGGTTTTAGTGTCTGCAGTTGTGGGTTATACATTTTGCATTTGGATATAGCCAAAACAACTCAAAAGTCATGAGATACACTGTAAAATGTGCATTCAAGTAGGAAAGAAAAGAGGATAAGGACTCAGGTTGTTTGTCTGTGTTATCTGGAAAAGTACTTACAAAAAGAGAAAAAGACCTACCTTATACAGTTAACATATATAAGTGTATTTATCTTCTAAGGGGTTCCCTGGTGTGGATTGAAAGTTACATCCTGGTAAGTGGTGGAATAAATGTGTTACAGTATGTGCATTAACTTGTCATTCATTAATGGAGGTGTAAAAATTAAGTTCATGATTATACAAATGCATTATGTCATTCATAGTTATGTTGTTTCAGTTTTACTGCCTTAAACCTTGTAGTAGCTGCCCATTTTTTGCCAAAATGTTTCAAATCTTATTGAATATGATGAAGTCATTGTTGTCATGCTATAGAAAGATGGAAATGTGGCTGTAGAGAACCACATTTGACTTTTATGGGTGTAGGGACTGACAGATTTATAGGTTTATTGTACAATTTCAGGAGCCCATTGCTACAAACATTACATACTATTTTAATAGGGTGTCCATAAAAAATATTTTGAAGGGTGAAAAACTTTAGGATTTAGTTTTAGTTTCTAATTTCTTTTTATTTTTTTTTTTTCAATTTCGTTTTCTTGTTTTTCCCTCAGTTGGTTTCCTTTTTGTGCCACAATATTTCATTTCAATTTTACAAAATGTTCATTGATTGAAACAACCATTGTGTGTTTGTTATAACTTAAAGTGTCACTTAAAGTGGCCCCTGGTTCAGCTAATCTAATTTCACCCTTGGTGCTGTGAGAGGAGAGTTTGTGTTTAATTAGACCAAATGGCTGCCTCATCTGTTCCACCTCTAACAAAATCTCTTACCCCGTTCTTTTGCATAGCACTTGGTCCCTAAACATAAAGCAACTCAAAAGCATGCAGCTATTGTTCCCTGTTTGACCACCCCAGCCCCAACTTCTAAATCCTGATGCTGCTACTTCGTGGACCACTTTGATGGGGTATTGGGTGTATCCATTCACCAGTTTGTCCATTTTTATCTAAGACAAACTGAAATGAGTTTCTTTTCGAACATTCATTGATTAAGAATGTTCGTCATCACTAGTATCAGGCATATGTGTTTGGTCAATAATGATGGCTATGGGTAGGTTTGAAAGATTACATTTAAAGAAAGTGCTTACACATATATGGAAGGGGCGTTACATTATTAATTGTACTTGGTTGTCCAAGGAGCTATGATCTCTATCCCTACAACTTTGTCCTCATAAAATTAAGTTGGATGACAGCTAGAAATAGAAAATCCCGACCAAAAGGATTTTTTGATTTGAATGATAAACCATTTATGAGGTTTTGTTGCTTATTAACTTTATTATGGTTAAACACGATCTTGAAAAGTGTGAGCTTCAAAGTTTGTTTACCAAGATATTGGCATTGAAAGACTTTTAGCAAGTCTACAATGACATGATAGGGCCAAGATGATTTTTTTTTTTGCTATTTGGCTTTTTGATTGAGAGAAATTAAAGAATGCAAAATGGCTCATAGTTTCTCAAAAGTTACAACTCTTAAACATTTTAATAACATGGAAAGATAGTAACTTTTAAAATATTGACTTACTGGAGATAATTTGGAAAGATTCCGAGCAACTACTTAAACAATTTTCCTTTGCTTGGCATTATGACATAAATGGACTTAATACAAGTTGGCATTGTTTATCATTGTTTGACAGTTATAGGGAGTATAGGGAGTTAATAAGCCCAAGTTTTTTTTGTGACAGCGTCTCAGTAATAGGAAAGAAATCGTGTTCAAGAAAACCGAACAACATATAGTGAATCTGTATTTTGTAACTTGCCTGTACCTTCTTGCGTTATTGTGTGATTCTGGTTAAAATATCAGGGTTAGTTTCGCCTGTTTAGGCTAAGGAGTGGTGAACTGTTCATGAAAGAAAGCAGTGTGTCATAATTTCATTAAAAAAATAACTTTTCCTGGGTCACATGGGCACTTAAGGAGTTAATAAGCCCAAGTGTTTTTGCTGCAACTTCAGACTTTTTTTTTTGGTGTATGTGTGTGGAAACGGTTGGTAATTGCTCAGTAGAAAGTAGAGGAATGTGGAGGAGGACTAGAAGGGGGGGGGGGGGAACACGTGGGTGAGGGTTATGGGGTTGAGGTCAAAGTGGGTCCTTATGATAAATATGCTCACTCAAGTAGTACAGAGTTGGTGAAATCTATAACATTGGTAAAGTCTGTATGTAACAGTAGGAGTCAGATATTAAAAGGTCGTGTTAGTTTCTCTCAGGAACCAAAATGGCACATAATGAAGTTTATCTTTAGCCCCCACAGGATAGGGTGCGGTCATGTGGTACGGTATCATACAAGGTAAAGTAACACTGTGTATGTTTGTATTTTTGATTCCTACTGTACATGCAATCTTCATTGTGTGTGAATCTGATGTTACTTCATTTGTGGGACATTAACTGGCCAACAGAAAGCAGATAGGTAATAGGGCTATAAGGTTGGAAACCCACCCATCACGCCAACCCCGTCCCTCCCTACCTTCACGCATACACCGCCGCTAAAGGGAGACGTGACTGGACATCTGAAGGGAAGTTAAAAAGAAGCAAGTTTAAAATGTGGCTTTGGGAAGAAATATATTAAGCTTTTCTGGGAAAGGAGTTAGGAGAAACATTTCGGGTTAT
Organism: Holothuria glaberrima; assembly: GCA_009936505.3. Taxonomy (NCBI): domain Eukaryota; kingdom Metazoa; phylum Echinodermata; class Holothuroidea; order Aspidochirotida; family Holothuriidae; genus Holothuria; species Holothuria glaberrima. The sequence goes on from WURT03148906.1 coordinate 9,195, forward strand.
CCATGACCTCTAACCCGTGGCGTTTGGGGCCTCAGGGCGATGACGTTGACTTTCGGGCCATTTTGGGATGGTGTATAGAGCTTCCATGTAGTAACTCCATTGTTGGAGTAATTTCGTAGGAAAGGGGTAGTGGAAAATCGTGAACTGTCGTTTGTTCAAAAACAGCATTCCACTTATATCAACATTCCATTCAAATTCCTCGTTATGTGGCCTTGAATATCGAAAATTTACCAAGTTTCACAACTTTCCTGTAGGTACAAGTAAGATTGGAGAGCGTATTGAATCTTATGCATGATATACGATTAACATGTGATCATGATATCAAGTGCTGTTTTTGTGTTAGATAATGGTGCAGATATGTTGATTATTGGAAGTCATTTAATGATCATTACGACTCTTCCCCCTATAAGTTAAGTCATTGCCAGCTGTAAATACGGAGAGAAATTTAGTCTTTAAGTCTTCCAAGAAGAAGTTGTTTTTGTCAACTATTTGCGTCCCTTTTCGTTATTTTATCAAGTAAATGGTCGCTTCAGTGGAAGAATACAAAAAAGTTCAGCTGCAATATTGGCCTCATGTTTGTTTTGTTTTGTTTTGTTAGAGGATCAGTTTTCTCATACCAAATGAAATTGCCCTCTCTCTCGATCCCCTTCTTAAAAAGGAATTCCTCGCATCGTTTCTCAGATCTGTCGTAGTGCATAGATGGGATAAACCACAGCGTCTACAGAGCCAGTGGCACAACAGGCGCCCCTCCACATTGGCCGTCATACGTAAAAAAAGTTCAGGCAGAAAAAAGTGCTTCAAAATGTGTCAAATATAGCACCATTTTGCATCTCGACCCTCTTCCAAAACCAAAGTTTCCAAAAGGGGTGGGGCACCCTCCCCCTTAGACTCCTTCCCAGGGCAGCGATTAATCAAACCTTGCGCCCCTCTATTGAACATTCCTGGGTACGCCCCTGATTGCTGTAATGTGAAAAAATATGAGGGCTCAATAAATGTTGCAGGAGGGGGCAAATTGTCCCATAGTGCCCTCTATTTGTGAGCTGAAGGTACGGAAGTATCTGTTTTGTCATCAACTTTAGATCCTCTCAGTTGTAACTCTCCCTGATCCAGTCAAGTCTAAAAATTCTAAGAAAGCAAGTAATTTTGTTCGAATTCTGTTGAAGTTTAAAAGAGTATTAACTAAAATGGTAGCGACATATTCTTGTCAGCGTTTTGCTTGTTGTGCAGGGCGCACTTAATATAGATATAGTTCACATTGCAGAATAGATAGAGTGGTAGAGAATAACTAACCGCTGAATAGTTAATCCGTGGGATGACTAACTGCTTGAGTAGATCGTCCTGGGTAAGAGGGATGGGGTGTTCTACTTAGGTGAATGATTTGAAGTGTTACCCTGGTACGTTTTTTGAAAAGGCCGGTACATCTACAGACCAAACATGAACCGAACAGAGGAAACGGGTCCGAAACACGATGGGACTACATGTGTCCAGTTAAGAATACCACTACAATGAAGGAGATCTAGTCATGGAACTGGTCTCTTTAACACAAAAGTACACTTTTTTGGCCTTATATTTATTCCCATACAGTTAATGTTACTCTTCCCCTCCCTTACTCACACATACACCACACGCACACCGTCCAAGGAGTACCTTAAAGTCTTCCAACGATCATGACTTTTTACCCTGGTACGTTTTATGAAAAGAGGCCGTTGCATCTACAGACCAAACCCGAAACTGTTCCAAACGGGTCCGAAATGGGATGGGACTTCTTAAATGACCATGACTTGAACCACGAAAGGCTAAAATGGAAACTTATTTCGAAAAAAATAATATAAGTGAGAATGGTGTATTTCAATGGAAGTCCGATCCAAATAGTGAACATGATACAAATTCAAGAAATGAAGTTTATCGAGCATGTTTAGCTCATTCACTTTGGTCTGAACATTTCATTTTCATTTGTTTTCGTATCATGTCGAATTGATCATGCCAGGCAATGTTTGAGGCACTCAGTTTCACTTTACACGTTTGAGTAAGTTACAGAAAAATATAACCTTGCAGGCTAATAGATTATATACTCATCAAATTATAAGCTTTATTTCATATCAGGCAGAACATTGCCCTTGTTCATCGACTATATATGACAAAATAAAATAGAATTTCTGCTGGACCTAAAAGTCAAAGACAAAATTAAAGTTGCACTTAATTTGCTATTTATAGTTCTACTTCTTGGTATTGCCCGATTTATGTCAAGGTATGAAATACCATATTTATAGGTGGTAAAGGACGGTATACTATATATAGGCTCAGGTCAATAGCCAGACAAGGTACTGAACGGGGCGAGATGGCTTCCAGGGGGAGAAATTTTTTTTCAGGGGGCGAGATGTCTAAAAATGTGTAACGGTAATGACAACTTGAAATTGAATGGGGAGGGAAGTTGCGAAAACTTTTCTATAGGGTCTGTCCCCTGAATCCTCCCCTTCCCTCGGTCATGGGATTGTATACGTCCACAGACCTATCACATAACTCCTTGCATGTATTCTATAAGGTAAAATTTCAATCATGATTAACGAAAATAAATATGGTTCTTATTTCTCTGAGTATTAGAACTGTAAATTAGCATATACCTCTCAGTGTTCTAAACCCTTATAAATGCGAATCAGTATTAATTTCATTAGATCCACTTTACTTAGTTTATTGTTCTGCTTTTCATTTTGTAAATTCGTCTCCTGAAACCTCGTCAAAATATAAAATTTGACATAATTAGTTGCAGACAGACACCACCATAGAGAGTAACATATGATAGGTCCGTTATGACAATTCAGTGGTAGAGTTCACACAGCGGCCATTAAACCTTGACGTACAGTTGCTGACCCAGTGGGAATTTCTCGGAGGGGTTGGGGGCCACATACCGATACGTAATCTATAGGCCTAAACGTGATGTGCATTGTAATTATTAAAACTGAGAAGGCAATATATCCTAGTAACGGTGCTGTGGCCGAGTGGATACAGGCGGTGGCATTTGAAGCGATGAAGCCTGGTAACCGGGAGATTAGGAGTTCGATCCCTGGCCGGGTCAAAGTCAGGTGGATTTTCTCATCCAAGAGCAATCTACGGTTTTCCCATTTGGACTGGCCTTTCAAATTCAAAAGAGACCAAATTTGATCTAAATTTTGAGTTGGTTAGCCACCCGACGTGAAGTTGTAATTCAAAAGCATAGACTTCTCCCACATTTTGGTCGCTTAGCGTCGTAAAACAACTTCACTACTCTTCAAGGTCTGAATGTCTTTTCTTTTTTAGTAAAGCACCCATGGCCTCTTGATCGTCTTAATATTACTACAAAGTAATGTTGGCAACGTTAAGGCCTTGTTTTTCACACTGGTGTATCTCCACTTGTCCTGTATGGAGTCAAAAATTATTTGATAGTTCATTGAGAGTTCGGGAAGACTGCTTGCTCAAAGCTCTCATTTGTAGATGATGACGTCTTCCCTTTAAAGAGGGCTCTCGTTCTCTGAGCTCACAGCATAACGGATGCCATACTTTTTATGATCAAAAGGAAGGTGTATACCACATCAAGCAATAGATCCCGGAGTATGTGGTCGGTGATCGTCCATATCTTCGTATTTATTTCTATTGTATCTCTCAATATTAATTGGTGGCTGGGAAGAGAAGAAATGAATTACGGTAGAAAAATCAACAAAAAGAGACATATAGCAAAATGTTCCTCTGTGGTATGTTACTAAAGAGATAAGTCACAACCTATGAGGTATTGCAAAGTTTTTAGGACGCTGTAATGCCGCTTGAAATGATTCTCAGTATGTCTAGATAGACCATTCACCAGATATCAATTACAAAGGATTACAGAACAGCGATTTGGTAGACGCTGTTTTGGCCACATTAAAATGCCATTGACAAAATCGACGCATACCAAATATCTATCCCGTTATTCTTTGTAACTGCTATTTGGGATAGGGTCTATCGGTTTGAACTTTGCAAAATAATTTTTTAAATTTTTTTAAATTGAAAATTTTGATAAATTTTGTACCTTTCCTTGATCCATGAGTCTTTCCAGTCTCAGACAAAGACTCTTAAATGTCGGCCGTTTTCGAGGTTCTTCCTGCCAACAGTCGTGCATGACGGAAAACCTGCCGGTGGAGACACGAAACCATACAAAACACAGTTAACATTGAAAATGCTACTTTTATCATGAAAATCTTATAGTTCTTTACTTAATATACTTTGTCATCAACGTTGTTCACCTTGGCGTTTTACGAATTGTGGACACGAAGTAAACATTTACCGTGACGATGCATTCGAGTATCCCCCTTAATTGAGGCAAAATGTGCACACGATTCATTCTCTAACCTTCAGCCAGTGAAATACAGTACGTTAGAAGATTGTTTTGGCTGACTAATGGGGGATTACACGAGTCTTTGACTCCCTTCCTCGTCAGCCGCCTGCTTAGTCAGGTGGCACACAAGTGAATACAGGTGAATACAGAAGATATTTCTTTAGGGGACTGTTTCCAATCTTTCGAAGGGCACTTGTGGAAAATGATCTTCAAAAACGTATTAAGGACAAATCGGCTGTTCCCTCCAATCGTATTAACAGAAACAACTTTAAACGTAGTGACTGGTTACACCGCTTTGATTGACATCATGGAAGCAAATTTAACTGACAGATGACAAATGGATAGTTAAGCTGCTGTTATTGGATGTCATGATGTGCAGGTCAGTGAGGTGACAATCAAATTCTCAAGTTACAGTAAGATTTGAAGTAGACTGTTAGGGAAGGGTTTAGACCTGTATCCATACGAGGTGTTGAATGGGATCGGAATGGCATGATAAAATGGCATGATAACAAGACATTTTCAGGGGTTCAAGCGAGGGGGAGGGGTTAAGATGAGTTTAGGTAACAGTAAATTCCGTTTTCACAAACTTCGTATTTAGACGCATACTCTTTTAAATGGCACCTTCCCTGTCCCCTTTATTCTTATTGCCTGAAACTTCGGAACGCTACTATAGTATGTTCGGTAGTGGAAAATAACTTGAGTAATGAAACTGCTCAGAATGAGGAACTAAAACAGTTGCTGAGGTGGCAGAGGAACTCTGGAACTAGCTGGATTGAGAAAAAATGCCTTTTAAGCTTAAGCGTATTGACATATGTTCTACATGTGTCAAACGTAGGTAACCATGTACATGATACCCATGCAACACTTACAGTTCAGGGGAACAGTGAGGAGGTTTTGCCATCCTGAAGCCGAACTGCAGTCTTCTCTTTACCGTCTCCGTTGGTATCCCGGGGTATGGGGTTGCCCCTGAAAGAATACGACAGAAAAACTGAACTCTGTCCGGCTTGTAAAGAAGCAAAAGGATTGCTCCCCACATATGAAATCGCCATTACTCGTTCAAAGCTCCTGTCCCCTCCATTAGCAGTTACTATTTGCATGTTCCTTCCCATGACGGTAAATTGCTCAAAGTCAGTAAGTATACGTTGGTAACAAAAATTGTTTCTGGCTTTCCTTCTTCATGCAATTATTACCGAATCGAAGGCAAGTTCCAAACTATTAGTGGGGCCTGAGTTTTACAACAGGAAGGACTCCCCACTTGTAGGAAAGTTTTCCCGTTTCGTAGTGGAGCTTTAATGGGTACGATTAAGAATGCAATCCCAGACGACAACCAATGGCCAGAGCAAATTTCAGTTTGCTGTTAAAGAGTGAATCTTTTTCAATAAAAACCAAGTTTTCCAATTTAAGTTTCGCAATTAAAACCCCCAAAATTTCCATCTTTCTTTAAAATAACCCATTCCCCCTAATTTTGCGTTCTCCATCCTTCGGCAACCTGACTACCTGTTGGATCTCTAGGTTGTTTTCCCTAACACCAATGGGCCTGTCCTTCCCCCACCGCGTAGAGCACATCCTGGTGCCATCCTTGTGTTGCAAGTTGCAGATTTCCGAAGAATTACATCTTTTAAAACATTTTTTCAACCAGTTATTAACATAGCCATGACTTCATTATTAACCCCTTCCCCCTAAGTTTGCGTTTTCTATCCTTTCGGCAACCCGACTCCCTGTTGGATCTCCAGGTTGCTTTACCTAATACCGATGAGCCTGCCCCCCCCCCACCACCACCACATAGAGCAAATCCTGGTACCACCCTTGTTTTGCAAGTTGTAGATTTCCGAAGAAATACATTTTTTAAAGAATTTTTTCAACCAGTTACTAACATAGCCCCCTTATGACTTCATCATTAGATATACAAAGCATAAACCATGAAACAATAAATTAAGCGGAGCAAATCATTTCCTATAGTTGTGTCAAATTAATTTACCAATCAGTTACGATCCGTACCGGTACGCTTCTTTGAAAATTCATTGCAATTAGTTGTCAAGTAACTGTCAAGCTGTATAAGAAATGGTAAGTATTTGAAACCTTATGTGTTCTAAGCTTGATTAAATATTATGTAAATGTAGCTGACCGAAGGATAGCCTTCTATGCATTCGTAGTCAGTCTTGGTCAAGACGTTAGTAAAATTTTCAATTTTCGCGTTTTTTTTTTTTTTTTTTTTTTTCCTTTTCAAGTTAAGAGCACTTGCCAACTAGACTGTACGAACTCGAACAGAAATTTGACGACAAGTGGACGTCTTCACAGTAAGTCCCGATGAACGTGGTACTGTGTACAACCAATACTAGGGTCTTGAGCAAGACTACTGCATTCGCCACAAAGGATGATAACCGATAAATTAAAGCTAAGTGGTGTGTGAAACCCTCAGATGACTAATGCGGTTCAAGGTACTTTATTGTATTATAAGTTCTCTCGACTCTTTGGCGAAGAGCCGAAGGCCCGGGTGAAAACCAAACTTTTACCCCGAATGAGTTCTGCTCCCCAAAGGAGTTACTTACGGAAGGGGCACCAAGACTCAATATCATCAACCTGTCAACCTTCAGACCTCTACATCAAGAGTCTGTTATGCTTGGCTCTATTCTAGGCTACCTGAAACTTGCCGATACCGTGACCACACACGATCTTAACCAAAAGGCAAAAGAAAATAATTACCAAACACTATTATTTCCCATAATAGGATGCCAAACGACCAAACATCACTCATTGTATTGTAGGCACTCGCAGTGATTGACTCTGGACTCATCCACCGAAGAGCTAGTCGTGCCTGTTGGTGAATATTAATATAATGCGGTAAGAGTGGTCATAAGTTCAAGTTAAAGTTTGTTTTCTACTTTCATATCAGAAAAGCTTTTACATTACAGTATGTTTACAATATTATACATGGAAGTACAGCGATTATATAATAATACACAGAAAATTATCATATCAAATGGTGAAAGTAAAGGAACAAGATATAAGTTTATACTTTTCTCGTCTGGTCCTTTACAAACAAGAACAAAATAAAACAAGATTCTGAAAATGTGGTTAGGAGAAAGGATAGAGTTAGAAAAGAACGAGGGAAGTAAAAAAGGGGGATTGCACTCCAGCCTCAAACTCTTATGATTAATAAGTTGTACGTTGTCATATTCTTTCCTAACTATTTTTCTTCTTTGTTTGAGATAATAATTCAAGTGTTTCTACCGGACACTAAACTCACCTCTGTAACATTTTCGACGACATTCCTGACACGAGCAACGTTTGATATCTTACAAACTAATCTCTCACTCAGAAGAACATTTCTGCAGGCCAGATCACCGTGAACAATCTATAAACGAAAGGAAATGAGGAAATCAGCTGATATTACAGGCATAGAACAATTTTGCAAATGTGGAAGCTTGTAGGCACATGGAAGTACGTGACAAGAGGTAAACACTTTTATGTATTTGTCTGTCCATAATAGTAAATATTTTATATCGTGAATACGGGGATGATAATAGACGACCTGTCCAAACCTCTCCTGATTACCGACTTTCCCTGAACTTTCTCATTTTTAACGTTACAAACAGGACATAACTGCCACCCTTGTGAACAAACAGCCCAAAACATGTGAAGTATGTGCTTGAATTAGGGGTCATTGACTATGTATAGGAAACGAACACCTGTGAGAGACTTGGGCAAGTCAAGAACTGAATTTTTTTCCTAGTTTTTTTTTTCTTTTGTTTTAATGTCAAGACCTTTCTTCAGTCGCCCATTGACCTGCTAATGCAATGTTGCAATGCCAAAAAACCTTTCAAAACAAGCCAAACGTGACCTGAATTGTTGAACTGGTCTGTAACCCGACGTGGGGCTGTAGTTTATGAATCATTGGTTTACTCACATTTGTGGTCGCTAACTTGTCAATGCCTAAATTATGAGTGGAACTTAAATACTATAGTTTTTGAACTCCAACAAAGCCTTTTGCAAATTTGTGTCATCCGACTCATCATGAAATTAATTGTAAGTCAACGTTTAATATTGAAGAACATATTAAAAACATTCCTGCAATATTAAAGTAACAAAAATGCCGATAATTCAAAGAAAGCAGCTAAAATATTGTTATAAAAGCTTATAATAATGTAATATATACCTGTTTATCACTGATGTGAGCCATTCCATTGGCGATTTGAGATGCAAATCGAACGAGTTCTCTGGGAGCGGGTGTCTGGCCACCCGGTGATCCGGGTCGATTTCTTCTCAAAAACTCATTTAGAGGCCCTTTAGATGCATACTCGATCACCATGTAGAATGGGTCTGTAACAGAGTCACATCATATGAAATACCGTATGAAAGCCTTGAAATGCTTAAATCAAGTAGTTAAACGAATGATCTTTCGTCAAATTATAGGTTTTGGCACCTTGTACTTTTGCTCTATTTTCAAGCATCGTCTCCGTTTAGTTGGCTATTTCGCAGATTATATGGTCTACGTCATTATGGGAGGAAATGCCAACAAAATTACAAAATAATAGATTCTTTTTTGCACATTGCAAATTCGAGTGACACGACGTCATAACAGAAGCAACGTTTTTGTGCGTCAGAAGATAGAAAATTACTAGTGTTATCTCGTCATGAAAACAAAACCCGTTCACTTACCGACTACAGTACAGGTTGCTAACAATGAAATGACGTTAGGATGGCGCTCTAACTTCTTCATTTCATCCATTTCTCTAAGGAAAGCCGAACGAGCCATTGGACCTCCTTTGCCTTATCGTAAATAAAATGAAATCAAAATTAAATGAAATGCTTTTCCGATGAGAGATAAATTCTATAAATAAGTTCTTCTTTTGGTTATTCTTTTCAAAAATTCAGAATAGAGATTTTTTAAGTTAACAACAAAATCATTGTGGAAACGCTGTAATATTGTTTTATTTTTAACATATCACTGCGTTACCGACTTTTGGTTCAAGGCTCTTTGTAGTAGTCTACTGTTACCATTTTGCACCGGTACTTACTTAGTCAGATGCCACGTGTTATGCATATTTTAAAATACGTGAGTAAATTTACTCACGTAGTCTTGGTTAAGACGTTAGTAAAATGTTCACTTCTAACCCTAGAGCATACCCTGTGCTCTATATTTCTAACCGTCTTAACAACATGAGGGCCTTGTCAACAAGACTGTACGTACTCGAGTGTTTCATTCATTACTAACGAAGTATCGAAAAGAAATCTGAAGACAAGTAGAGGTTGTCTTCTCAGTAGTTCCCAGGAAACGTGTACTGTGTAAAACCTGTACCTCGGATTGTATAACTGATGCCTCGGTTTTAAGCCTCTAGTACCGACGAGAAAAACGTTCAAGGTTCATCCCAGTATTTCACCAATATTTCATGACAAATCATGATCATACACACTTACTTGAAAGAGTTTTAACAACCACCAGATAGGCTCCCGGTCTTTTACCGATGTCCCATGCTTTGCCTCTGTGTATAGGACCGTACGTCCCTTGTGCTATCGTTGTTATTAATTCCACGCTCTCACGAGGTATTTCCCAAAAGTTGTTTGCAATTTCATCAATTTCTCTCTGCGAAAGATTTTATCAAGACATTAGACAAGGGACATAGACTCTTTGCACTAATGTCATTATATACAAGACAACCCATCGTGATCTCATCTTAGAGGACAAACAATTAGTATATTGTATACTAAAGGTATAGATAAGGGCCGTCCTCGGGCGAGGGCGCATTTCATAGTTTACGGTTCTGTGACGTCATTTGCATAAGGTCTGTTCGAGGTTTAGAATATGAATTATTACGAAACTCACACGTCTTTAACATTAGGTGAAGGTTACATTAAATGACGGTATTTAATAATTAAAGAAAATTCTACTAATCTAACGATTAAAAAATGAAATCCAAAATTTGAGCATTTTGGTCAATTAGACTCAAATCGATGTAAAGTTTTTTCTCATGAGCAATCACGATTTTTGTCCCGCATCTTAACCGTCTAAAGCGACATGAAGTTACTTCCGATCCAAAGCCTGAATACTAAGTAAAATGATTACACTCTGTTGTAAGAGACAAAGGAAAGAAATTTAACTTTCTTGGTGATCGACATTTTAAATTCAAAGCAGGGAGTCGTCATATGAAACCCTATTCAAATGAGATATTTTGAAGACGAGAAGTGTATGGCACTGTTGTTCAAAGATAGCACACAATGTATGATCTTTAAATGCCCCCGAAATGAATAGAGTAGAAGAAACTTTTCTGTGACCCCAAATGGGCAAAACCACTTTAATTGTGATGTGAGATTGGGGTGTATTTTATCGATACGAATCTATATTTTAAGAACGAGTGTAGTTTCTAATAAGTTGGATGTAGAGCCCTTTCAAGACGTTTTACGTGGGTTGGATGTCGTTTGGGGTGAAGGGCACTGCCTGTGGTAGCCTTCTTAAATGACAATGAGTGTATTAAACTCATTATATAACTTGGTCAAACGGAGGTTTTAAGCATGAACATCGACAAGACTGTAGCACGTTTCTAAACTATCAGTACTACTCATATTTATGGCTTCAACGTGGACTGACGTTGCTGCTCTGGCCATCCCCGTGTTGATGGACATGGCTCAAAAGAGGTTCAAGTTCAAATATGTACTTACATAAGCCTCTGTACCAGCTACACTGCTTCTTCTGTCCACTACTCCTGTCGCCCGTTTCGATGCCTTTGGGCTCGCGTCACCGAATGACACTGCTGGCTGTGATTCCCTTCTTGTCCTACTTTTTGCTTGTAAAGCTTGTTCAAGAGAAATACCAATTGCAGCTCCTCCCAGTTGCCTCTGAGGTGGGAGTTTAGCTGCTCCAGCATTTGATTTCGCAGCCATGGCTTGATTTAAGGACATCGCCATTGATGAACGGTCTGTGGGAAGGTTCTGGGTTGCTTGGGATTTACCATTCATAGCTTGGGAAAGACTCATCGCAATCGCGTCCTTTTGAGAACCGTAGTTTTTGGAATTTACTCTGGCAGGTGGTGTGGCAGCTTGGGGAGTCTTCTTCTGCATAGCAGCCTCGAGATTAGGAATAACTCCTGTAAAAGTATCAAAAAGCAACTTTTAGTTGCTAGATGGAGTTTGTAATTTTAGTTTAGAAGTTTTAAATTTCACTTTGTACTTAGTATCACAATACTTAAATGTTTAGAACTAGAAGGGGTGTGGATAATAGGAGTGTGCTGTTATCAGCTCAGGCCCGCAGCTAAGGGGAGGGGTAAGGAGGCGAAGCCCCCAGAAAATTTTTATCGCCCCCTAGGGAAGTTTCAAGTTGCCATTGACTTAATATTTTTTCCACATTTTGCCCCCTGAAAAATCCCCCTGCCTTGAAACGATTTCGCTCTCCTTCAGTACCCTTGTCTGGCTTCGGGGCTGCATCACCTTTACAGACGTTGATTCTTGAAGAATGTGGCAAGAGAGCGCTGTGAAACATGACCAGTGGTTAAGACGGTGAACTAAGAGCTCATTCAATGCGAATTTTGTTCTTATGATGTCGTATTTCGTAACCTTCGTGCAAGTGGTTACACATAGAAAAGAGTTGTTTCAGATGGGACAAAAAGGAGAAAAGGGGAACAAATCGATGAAGTTAAAGACATTTATAGGATCCCCGAACGTTTGTGCTTGTTATTCCCTGTGAAGAACCCTCTCATATTGTGTCTCCCTGGAGATGGAGGAGGCATCCTGAATGTCACTTTCTTCAAGGGAGAAAGACAACAGGTTAATGAACTCGACAACTATACACTATTTCAATAACTGATTACCTCTAGTCGGAACTGACGTCATGGGGTTTGTCCCTGACGTTATCTTTGCTCTCATGACGCTGTCAAGGTCGTTTATGAGAGGCCCTGCAAAAGAACAAAAGTAACTTTCATAATTATAGATTTTTTTAATAAGCACCATGGTGAAAACAACTATAGGTAGATTTCTGTCTCAATCCCCTCCCATGCATTAAAGTACTGAAATTATTTACGCTACACGTCTTAATCTTTGTCAGATAGTGTCCGACTCGTCATCCCCAACCAGGAATATATCTAGAACATATTATTACTACCTACCCCTCTTAGCACCTCCAGTCATGGGCGTGGATCATGGGGGGGGGGCGGGGGACGCGCCCCCTCACTTTTTGGAAGGGGGTACATCGCCAAAAAGTCCACCCCCACTTTTTCAAAAATGATGAAAACTAAAACTGTGATTACGAATTGACACTACATATTAAAAGCTAACTTTCGCCCAAATATGGCGCCATTTGTCATACAGATAACTTCCAATTTCAATTTTTTCTTCAAAGGGGAGGGGAACACCCCTCCCCCAGGACAGCGACTCGTAAATGGGGAAAAGTCTATCAATTTACTGTTCACTCACTTCACGAACTGCAGTTCTGATTTACCCCAAGGAATGAGTACAAAATTCACTTAAGCAAGCAAAATGAAAAAAAAAAACCGTCCTAAAGAAGTAGAAATTCTTGGTCATATATTCAATTCAAATTTAGCTACAAATGTAGCACCATTTTGCATCTAGCCCACCTTACGTGAGCAAAAAATTTCCAAAGGGGAGGGGAACATCCCTCCCCTTCCCCCAGGACAGCGATTCGCAAATGGTGAAAAGTCCCCCCACTTTTGGAAATGGATCCACACCCTTGCCTCCAGTGTTGACGCCTGTCATGGGTGTAAGGCAAATTTTATCGTGGTGGGCTGAGCCGTTGCTTCCAGAAAAAGCCCTTTATTTCCCGACAAAATTGCCCTATCGTCCACCCCCATAAATCTACCCAAGAAAAAGGCATTTTCTTCGAACTCGGCAGGGTTATAGACTCCCTCCAATCCCGCCTCGTAAGCCTTTGATGCTTATCCTAATTCCTTTGTATTGTTTTCTTTTATTGTGACAATACTTTCATTGTGATGCCATGATGGAATACAAACAAAAGTTCCACCATCCAGTAGGGCAAGCGCAATTTTATGATGGAATTTAAATTTAGCTAAAATGTAGTAACGTTATACGGTTTGATCTAGTATCTTACCTTCAGTTGGTCTCTGCTCCCTCTTATGTTGGCCTTCTTTAGCATCCATCGCTGCCTGTAATGATGGTATGGCGGCGGGAGGGGGTAATGTAGGTGGAAGTCCCTTGCCTAATACCAAAACGTTACAACAAGTTGAATTGGTTAATCAATCTTAAAAGGAATAGAGCCAAACTGCATAAATAACAGAGCGCAATAGCTTCGGTGCTTTTTTGTGAAAGCAACGTCGTCCATAGGTAGGATGGGTTTACATTCTTTATGAGCATACTGGGAGGCAAAGAAAATTTGAATTACCATGTTAGGCTATAACTGGGAAAATGCTCGAAAAACCTAGGCTATACGTACATCAGAAGGTACTTACGTCATCAGTTTTGTTGGCGTAGGCACCCTGGACGGCATCCACATGACAGCATGCAATAACTTAACAATCGCATTATATACCAGGGAGGAAAGACCGAGATCTACATGTAAATATAGTAATACCACAACATGCCACACATAACCACACACACAGATTTATTTATAAGGACATATAGAAGGATATATATATATATATATATACATATATATATAAGGATATATATATATATATATATATATATATGTACAAACCTGTCCTTCCACCTTGTGGTGGCATCCTTTGCGGCTGTTGCTGTGAAACAGAATTAGAATCCTCCATATCGAGTAAATCTCCGATTCCAGAGACTCCGAATTCTAAACCGGAAACGTCTGAAGGATGGTGGGATTGATGGGCTGCCATCTCTCGAAGTTGTGCGTCGAGCTTTTAATTAAGATACAATAAGAATTTTGTAATGATGTTTTCATTCGTAGATGCTTTCCAACCAGCGGTAGTAAGGAAATCGTTTAGTAAGATTAAGCTATCTACATTGGAACGTTGAAACAGAGAGTTGTCAGAAAACTAACCGGCAACCCTGGTTGAACACAGACACATGTCAGAAATAAATCAATATATTTCATTATTTAGTTGTAAGGGCAGCAACTGGGTATTCTACTGCAGAGGTAGCCACAGGCAATTAGCGTTTAGGATGACCTCAAAAGGTTAGGCAATCGTGTTAGTGATACTCGATTTATTACTCGCAAATTATAAAATGATGCACTCCCATAAATACAATAGTAGCACAAGTTAATCATATAAGGGATAAGATATACCTGCAACTGCATCTCTCTCTCATTATTAATCCTTATATGAAAACTGAAAATGCTGCCACTTCTTCCAAAAATCGTTTTGAGGGACTTCTCAAAAAGGTAAATAACGAAGTCCGACGGTACCGTTTCAAGGAGGGGGAGGGGGGGGGGAAACGGGGCCAATGCTTACAAATTTAGACCTGTAATGTTCCTCAGTTTTGTTTTCTCTTGAGACATTGGTGGTTTCAAAAATGGACCCGAAGATTGATACATGGCAAATGCACTCCTCCTACGCTTAAGTAAACAGTGACCTTAGCCCTCTAAACAAACTGGCAAACATTCGTCCTGAAATATGGTAACAAGCTACAATCCTCGACGAAAGTACATGGGACAAACCCCTCTCCCCGTATCAATGCACATATCACAACACATTGGGCTACCGCAGCATTGAACAGGGGAAGGTGATGCAGGTAGGGGAAACGTGATCTTACCGTTCCTTGTTTTGCTCGTTTGTCCCATCATTTTTGTCGCAGATTGTAGCTGCATTCCTGATTACCGACACCGTAACGGACATGACATTGACAAAACCACCACTTTTGTTGTACTTTTAATAGAGTAAGTGGCCCTTTTTATATCCATTTATTGTTTACAGCAAACACAGCATTGTAAAAGGGAGTCAAACTCACTTGTTGTAATCCTTGCATCATCTGTGGCGTGTCAACCCTCATCTTTGAATCCGGTCGGATACTTTCTGGTCTCGGAGTAGCCAGCAGTTTCACCCTCTTACCACCCTTTTCATCTGTCTCTAACATGGAATCAGGACCTGGTGTAGTCGCCAAAAATTCGGTGTACTCACGGGAAAAGGAAGTGTCGGTTCGGAACTGCGTGTACTCTCTTGAGAGAAGAGAGTCTTCCCGACTGAAAGCGGTATCACTCCTAAATTCCGTGTTTTCGCGAGATATTTGAGCGTCTGGCTGATGAATATCTACTAGAATCTTTGTTTCGTTTGGATCTTCAAAATCTGCCTCAAGAACAGGTTTCGCGGAACCGGGCCTTGATCTTGCAGACCCTGGTCTTTCTGCTGACCCAGGTCGGGAATATGACGAGCTCGGACGAAGCCTGATAGCTGTCCTTGGTCGAGATAACGTTGTACCCGAACGAGATAGAGATGAGAATGGCCTGTCATCAATTTCCATCTGTAAGTGTGATAATTAAGGTATTGTTTGTTCAATCAGTGAACGAGTATGGCCACATAACGACATATGAACGGCGATTGATTAAGTAAATTTGACAAGCGTTTTAGAGGAACGTTTTTTTTTTTTTTTTTTTTTTTGTAAATGTCCCCAACACGCCAAAGAAATTAATCGAAGTCTTGTATTTAGACTCACATTTCCTTTTTATTGGGGGAGGGTTGCATTACCTTGTAATGTCCCCTGGAAAAATTCAGGTAAAACTATTTAACAACATTTTTGGACTTAAATATCATAGTAAAAGTTTTCTTTACTACTGCTTTCTCTCTGATTCTTCGGGTCTGATAAATACTCAAAGTTTTTTCTATTATTTTACATATCGCCTTTTTTTTTACTTTTATCTTTTATTTTTGTGATTTTTCAATGGCACATTCCACAATTTAGTTTGTTTTTAATGATTTCGTGATATCCATGGGTAAACTGTTCCCCGTCGATAATAGTGTGAAATGTAAAATAGAAAGAAAAAAACACCAAGAAATTTTGTTTCTTCATTTTCTAAATTTCTTTATTGTCAGCTGCACTTTCTGATACTTAACTGGAATCACACACTGTATGGTTCAAAATTTCCTTGTGCGCATGCACTGTAAGTAAAATGTCAACTTGTGTTGTCGTCAAAACCAGATGTGTAGTTAAATTATCTTCATACATAGATATGGGCAATGAATAACAAAAGATGGAGCAAATTCAATATAACCTAAAATTACTATTTTGATCGTAATCGGGTGTAAGTTTAGTGAGTAGACTACAGTTATTGTACTGAGAGAAAAGTATCATCTAGTTCGACTGCTATGTACTACAACCACCAACCGCGATGAAACAGAAAAGTTCATTTCATCTTTAAATCGCTATATAGTTACATTGGTTTACAACCATACTCCTTTAACATGATATCGTTATGTCATCGTGTCGTTACATTGTAATAGAGTGCAAGACTAAGCTAGGAACGTTTTGGACATTTTGTTAATGGTCCCGTCCATTTTCAAATATCAATGACGTCACCAGTTTATTATACGCTAGAAGAATAATTTTACATTAAGTTTTAAAACTCGTTAGTCAGTCTTCTTTCTTTGAATTGTCCTCAGTTACGTCGGAATATTCACGCATTGCATCGTTGTATTCTCTGCCTAATCTTTTATAAAGAGCTAAACGCACCCCTTCTTCGTCTAATAGCGGCATCTCCTCGTTCACCATCCGTCCGTTTTTCTTCAAGCGGGCCTTCAACTGCTGGCGTCGTAATCTCGCGGCAGCGCTCTTTTTTCCCTCCTACGGAAAACAATTATTTTCATGATTGCAAAATTGTTCAGGATTGCAAAATTGTTCAGGATTGCAAAATTGTTCAGGATTGCAAAATTGTTCAGGATTGCAAAATTGTTCAGAGTTTCGATTTATGATATTCGTGAGTATGATTGTATGAAAGCAGAACTCTTTTAAATACTTGAGAAAACGAAAAACTTAATCAGTTAGTACGCTTGATTGTTTGAGTGCAAAATGAGTAATTCACGACAGAGAAACCGATTTTCATGCCACTTATTGCACTGGACATGGCACTGTTTAGTGGAAAATGTCCCCAGTATAATACTTCCGTTTGTTTTACTGTATTCAGAATTAAACGAACACTCACCGGTATAATACTCATTTCTGCTGCGTCTTTATAGAGCTTCGATTTTTCTCTTTCTTCCTAAAAGAAATGAAGGGCGGGAGCGAAAAAGGCCATTAGTTCTGAATAAAACTATTCATCATTCTCGGTTGACTAAAATGTGAGATAGAAAAATTGTGAGTCCATTTTATATATAATTTAATGTTTTCGTTACGCCACCGCACTGAAATTCAAGTGGAGACCTCTTGTGCGTTTTGCACACTACACATCATGATTGGTCATTTCATGTACGTCCGAACGACTTCGCTTCGCTCATTCATCGCTGCATTGTCTTAGTGACGCGGTGTCAGTGAAGTAGATTTATTTATTTTACATTTGTAAAATACTCTTATATTTTACATTGATAATACATTTGCCTCGTACCAACATCACAAAGACTGTCCTCTATTTACAAAAAGATCGCATAAGTACATAAATATATAGCGCACTCTATTGGTGTTTTTTAAAATCCTGTTACTTTATAACGTTTTGCAGGGAGTCACAATTTCAAAACTCCCTGGTCTTATTCAAGTAAATACTCACCACGGCCTCGTCTCGTCTCTTCTTCAGTTGCGATTTTCTCACAGATAAAGCCACGAGCAATATGAAGGTGAAACCACCCATGATCCCAAAGACTATACTAAGAATAAGTCCGAAGTTAATGTTGTTTTGGTGCAGGGTAACTTTCCTGACGAAATTTGGGTCAACTGAAAAAAAACGAAGTTGTGATAGGCTTGGTTAGTCCACAACTGGCGACACTCTGGATGCTGAAATTCATTTGGTATTAAGAAATAATTAGAAAGCATTTCAAGAAGTATCAAACAAAATCGACAATAGAAAACGTCTATTGTCTTTCAAGAAGTTTCGCTTTGATTAAATCATAGCATGGAGTATATGATTTTGCAGTGTTACAGCTTAAGATGACAAATATCTGGGTATGTCGCATATATGAGAGGCGTTTGTATTTATTCAAGGTTTATCACTGTCAATAATTGACAGATCACGAATACAGTCTACAAAATACCTATGTGTGTAGCGCCCTCCACTATACGGAGCTATTTGCACTCACGTGCGTTTGTTTTCCTGTCGAGAATTTCTTGTAAGGTGCTACGTTTTAATAATGCTCGGTCAAAGTAGATATTACGAAGAGCTCCATGCGTGCTCTTGCATAGCCTCAGAAGGGGATATAAAGTTGTGATGGAATGAGAGCTATAAAACTGCTATCTTCATAAAAGTTATAAGGATGGGTGTCACCTCCATCCAAAGAAAAGTTTAGACCTAATTACTCAATCCATTCAAAAATCAACAAACCTTCTTACACGTACCTAGACATGTTTGTCTAGTTTGAAATTTGACAGACCACATTTATAGAATAGCAAACTGAAGTATCACATCTTTGTATTTTCATTCGTACAATAATACGATCAATAATAAATATTTCATTTGAAATTTTGCACAGAGCCTAGGATTACGAAAAGCTGTTCATGTGACAAAGCATCCCAGACTCGTCCCTGGCCTAATTGACAAAACTCACTAGATGGCGCCCTCCCAACTCGGAAGTAGCCCTATCTAGTGTGGCAGAAACTACACTGTATATCGTATAGATAATACCATTAAAACATGTCTTACTTGGACATGTCTGCTTGAAACAAGACCTTTCCATGTAATCTATATCGTCCTCAGGGCAGTCCTTCCCACCGTTTCTTGCTGCAGGGTTGTCACACAACCTATGACTGGTCTCCACTCCTCGTGCGCATGTCCGTGAACACTCACTCCACGGAGACCAAGGCCCCCAATTTCCTGTCGAGAAAAATTTGCAGACTGTCATTCAAAAGGGCAATGAATAAAACTGGAGGTTCTACCTCAGAAGAACAAATGAATGGAGAGATTGGAGTGGGAATGTTATCTGTACTCCATTTGCAACGCAATTATTTAATGTCTGTACTCTAGATCCTTCGTATTCAGCAGGTATATGCTACCCCTCAAATGAAAGCTAACGAATACAACTGTCACGATTCTAGGCTACCGTGGCAATTGATATTCTGCCGGAGATAACAAAGCTTCCCCTATGGAAACCTCCCACAATTAACGCTCTTGTGAGGATGCGATCTTACGCATTAGGACCACCTTTTGGTGTATTCGGACTTGAATGTTATTTCCTTGGCTTGGGCGGAATT
>WURT03148907.1:0-11027 GCA_009936505.3 Holothuria glaberrima
TGTCCCTTTAAAAAATACAGCACATCAAAATTATTCACAAATAATCTCTCCAGTATCATATCTTTACATATATATATTACTGTTATGTGGTGGTGAGCACATCTTCGAGACAGTCCAAGTTAACCCAGTATTGCTGCAGGAACCTACAAATTCTCTCAATCATAGATGTGTTCATGCCTAGGAGGAGTAAGATGTAATGGGCTATCCCCTCTCCCTCTTCTTTCCCCATCCTCTCCCTCCCCTACACACTTTGCATATAGCCTGCATTACATACATGGTCATAGAAAATGCTAAAAAGTTGTTCTCCAGCACAAAAACAGGGTCATCTATAGATGGTATGGCATTTTTTCTTGTCCAATGCTCACACGTTAATAAAAGTTTTATTGCTATATATATTACTGTTACCTGGTGGTAACCACATCTTCAAGAAAGTCCAATTTAACCCAGTATTGCTATAGGAACCTAAAACTACTCTCAATCATAGATGTATTCATGCCTGGAAGGAGTAAGATGCAATGGGCTACCCCTCCCCCTCTTCCTCCCCACCCATTTTGCATAGGACTATAGCCTGCAATTACATACATGGTCACAGAAAATGCTTAATGTGTAACGGAAACACACAGCACTGCTCAAGAGCTAGACTAACCAATAGGCCTAAGCTAGGTCCCTTTTTCAAAAGTTTTACTTGATGAATGTTGTGCAAACATTCATATTGCCAAACTAGGCTTAGGCTAGGCTAGTGGTTTTTGAGGGAAAACCACTTCCCATGTATGTTTTTAGGCCTTATAAAACTTCCATATGAATAGTAGCACGAAAACTTACTGATTTCCATGGGGATAGGCTGGTGCTGTTCAAGACTGACCAGCAATCTACAATTATTTAAGCTAGCTGCAAGAGCATTAGTCAGGGTAACACCTGCTGCAAGAAAACGTTTGCATTTTCTTTTCACTTGTAGGCCTACACTGCGTACCTCGAGGTGTAAGAAACTAGTCTAAAAGCAAACATGTTACATCGCGGTCCGTGTTACCCTAATTAATGCTCTCGCAGCTATAGAAAACAAGATGACTAAAATGACCTTTGACATTCACCCTGCAAAGCAGCTCTCTCTGCTAGTGAAAGACAACACCTCCCTTACCATTAGCTCTAGGTCTTACAGCAACAATAAGGTATGACACATTCATTCGTCTGTCTCACGGGCTATCTAGCATTCAGCATTCCAATACAATAGATGAACACTCTCCCTCCAGATAAAGTAAGCATGTATTATAGACAAAGTGTTGAAAAAGTGAGATCTCTACAAGGAATGTCTTGCTTCGAAAACGCGGAATAAAATACCGGAAATTGACAAGAAAATGGCCCAATCTACCATGATCCACACCACCCATCGCCACCTCACGAACAAACTTAAATGAATGATGTGACCTCTACAGAAAATGGCAGATAGATTAAGCGACAACTGAGGAAGAAGTAGGCTTTTGAAAGGTGACACAAGACATTTGCCCTCTACAGTATAACATAAGCTCAACCCGCACTTTGCGGGTTAAGCTAATGAAATGTAGTGAAATTATTTTAAAATCCACCAAAGTGTGTTCATATGGCTGGTTTAAGATAAATCCAGGTTGTGGGACCAGGTGAGATGGGAGGGGGAATAAATGACGAGGGATTAAATGGGGCATGAAAGGTTGTGTCTGTATAAGTATAAGGATTGGCTTCCTTAATTCTCTGAATCTCTCAACTTTGAACCAAAATTTTATCTGTCCCCCCCCCCCCCCAACTACTACAAAGGCTGATCATGTGTCTGTTTAAAGGGAAACATTGCGTTGGTTAGACTTTATTTAATCTATCCTGTTTACAACCGATCAGGTCCCCCCAAACAATTAGCATGCAAAAGCCAAGCTTCGTCACCCCAGATCTGAAATCCACCAATCAAATCATTTTAATGACATTACGTCAGACAATAACAAACACCTTCTAAAGCATGTGCAAAATGTTCGTAAAATACGAACAAATTACTGAGAATCTTTACTTCACTGTCTGTACTGAACTCCAGTTAGCATACTAGGGGTCTAATTATCACCTACCTGGTATAATATGTATACACACAAAGTTATAGCTACTGTAATTCAAATTGTAGCACTTGAGCCTTAGCAGGTTTCTACGCTTTAATACAAAACAGCAAGATGTGAAAAATATTGTTTGTGCTCCAGCAACTGCTACTATCGTTTTAGGCCCTAGTAGGAAACGAAAATTTAACAACCCTTTGATGCCACTTGCTGAACGATAAGCCTCACTCACATGCAATGTAAAAGTATTCAGCAGATAAATTACCGCGTTTGTTCTGTTCTGTAACAGAAAAGGGAGACAGATGGCCTTGAATCTCCCTGGGTGAGCTGCAATATTCCACAGTACAGCACTGAATATGCAGCAGTAGGAACACTGCATGTGGGCGAGCCTTATCATTTGATAATGAGCTGGTTCAGTGAGGAAATAGGTGCCTCTTTCTGTCCATATTTTGCAAGATTTGTGTTGATCTGCTGTAAGTTATTTGTGATTCATGTTTGGAAAGGGGGAAAAGACCACCATGGAATTCATTGGTGTCACTTTAAGATATTTTTTCAAATGCAATATTCCATTGAATGCACTATTTTTTGCACTCATTAACATAGTCTAAACATTCGAAGCTGGGTTTTCGTATTTGAAATTTTCCAACACTACTGAATGTATACTGTTTTCCAGAATAATTGATAACAAACTATAATACCACTGAATAGTTCATTTGGAAATTCCTGGTGTGATAAGGAACTCTTCTCAAACCTTTCTGCTCTTTGAAACTGCCAAATGAGCTGCTAAATAAACAAGTATAAATTTACTAATTTAACTGGCCAAATAATAAAATGAACAGAACAACAAGGAAGTCTACCTAGTATTAGGGTAATAACTCATATTTAAAATAAATAATCCTAGACATTTTGCTGTGTCAGTAATTCCTAATGCCTGCAAGCATCACTAGCAGTATACTAACACCATGTGATCAAATGTTTTTCACTCGAGGTGGAATTCAGTCCACAAAAATAAACCATGATCTTGTAACGACGGAATGCTGTCAATTACCGTACTTAAAGGACTCAAACAGCAAAGCTGACAGCCGTGTATGCTAATACTACAACCCACTCTTCAACACAGACTATACAAGTATATTTATAGCACTATAGGCTGACAATTTACAGCACTATATGCTGACACTTTTAAAGAGCTTTTACTATAAAAAAGAAAAGACCCAATTTGTTTTTCTATAATATAAGCTTAAGCTCTTAAAATGTCCTGATACATAGCTTAGCTGTCCAGTTGCAATGTGAAATAGGAAGGTGAATATACACTCATACAGTTGCTGGTAAAGAAACTGTATGGTGAAAAGGGATGCCTTGCCCTCCCAAGGTACATGGGAGGGATGCCCTTGTGGTCCCCTTGAATACAACATAAGGCCTCACACAGTTGGAATTCTAGTCTTTGCTTGTAAATGTAATGGTCAAAATTTCATTTCATTTATTTGTTTCATCACATTACATGTTAAAATATGATGTGAAAGGAAGTCATCCAGAAAGCAACGACTGGCTTAACAAGGTGGA
The DNA here is from genome assembly GCA_009936505.3 of Holothuria glaberrima. Lineage (NCBI taxonomy): Eukaryota > Metazoa > Echinodermata > Holothuroidea > Aspidochirotida > Holothuriidae > Holothuria > Holothuria glaberrima. The sequence goes on from WURT03148907.1 coordinate 3,627, forward strand.
TGACTACCTACAAAAAAAAAAAAAAAAAAAGGTACTCCCTACGAAAAAAAAAAAAAAAAAGGAGAAAAGGACACACAAAGTACTGCAGTGACTATCTTAAGTATTAAAGACTCTTTGGCTGCTATAACTGTAGGTTTATTCAATCTTTTTAAACCCGTGCACATTGTTGATGTACTTAAATTGACCATCCTATGTGCTGGTTTTGAATGTCCAGTTATTCCTAATACGGAATATTTCAGTTGGGCATGACAAGGACACTTCTCAGTTCATAAAATTTGTTTCCAAATATTTTTTAAGTGACTGTTACAGTTATGAAAACAGTTTCTAAGCACCACAGTCATACAATAGTAAGTCATTCCCACAACAAAAACAAAAACATCAAGGCTTGTTTTCTCTGAGTATGACTCAAATATTTTCAAAATTTTTTCTTTTACAGTAAATGGGAAAGAACAAAGGCCTTGTAAGGCATTGCATGTAACATATTAGAAACAACAAACACTTGTTTAATGAGAAATGATGGCAATATTCTATACTTAAATTGGCAGATGGTGTTTGCACTGGCAAATGAAATCAGTGGTGTCTTTTAACCCCCTACCCCCAAGAAAAATCTTTGGGAAGAGGAATGGGCATTTTGTAAGTTTTTGGGGTATACATCTACATGAGCTCATGTTACTTGAAATTATGCAATCCCACTAATGACTGAATTCAGTCTTTCATTAAAAGCTCTTTAATCTCACTCCAGGTAGTACCAATTGTCACTTACCTGTAGTTACCTTCTAGCCTCTGCTCCAATTTGAACCGAACCTCCTGTCTATACTTACCCTCTAAGACAGAGCCATAGTAGCCTGCAGGATAAATTGCTCCAGGTAATATTGTCAAACACAGTGTGTGCAAGCTTAAATGGAAACACAACTGACTGAACAAGCCATCCTTGACCAACAAAAGTGAAACGGCATTTTTTTCAATGAATGTCAATCAAGGTACAGTTATCAACTGTATTTAGAACTCTAAGGCTATTCCTTATTATCTTCGGGCAGAGAGTTGCTAGCAACTACCTGGTTTGGGAGATGCCATATCCCCTTTAAATACCAAACAAAAAGCACTCTTGATAAACTTGGCAAGTTACAGTAAGTGTATGCGAGGAGCATGCAATGCATTGTAAACATAGCTAGTACTACCAGTATATATTACAAGTGTGGCAATATAAGTAGCTAATAAGTGGCTATCAGTCCTGTGGAGCTTATGCAAAAATTAGTAATATTGTTTTCAATTTTAAAGAATTTCTACTCATGCCATATTGAAATTTAGTTGTCAATTTCACTCCTTTGTCACAAGCCATTGCAGTGTTCTCTCTCATCTCCAAGTCTTGCATAGAAAAAGCAACAGCAGTACAGCAAAAAATTTTAGATGAGGGGAAAGGCCTCATGACTGCCTAGGTTTTATTGATAATTATTTGCAGCTGAAGCTACAGAGCTATTGCTAAAAAAAGCTTGCAGAAATGGAGGACACCTAAACATGTCATTTTTATCACACCCTCGCAAGCAAATGGCTGCGATAACTTCAGCACCTAAAGTCTAACTTACATGTAGTTGTGTTTGGCAGAGGGAAATGCCGTCAAAAAGGCTAGGATATAGCCTACATTACTGTAGTGCACGTCTAGAGCCTCTCTATGACCCATCAATAATCTTGACAAGGCAAGCTAAAGCATAACTAGGAGAGAAAGTGAAAACAAAGTACACCAAGGGAAAAATTTATCTTCCACATTTGATTAGCTGTGTGACGCTTTTATTGTAGACATGTCATCCTTTACATATAGTACTGTGTTTATGAGAGAAGGGAATGATTTAAAGGTTTCTGTGACCTATGCCTATGTGCAGTGGCAGATCACTATGCTTATCCAGTGGGATAAATTTCTGTCCCATATCTGCATGTATCGAATAATGCATCCCCTATCTTTTATCTGGACTGCAGCCAGCCCAGCTGTCTAACTTGACCCACTTTGTTACCAGATTTTAAAACGGATACCAAAGGCATTGGGGAGTCCATCATGGCTCAGCAGCTCCTACAGTAATGAACACACTCAGAAAGGGTGGTGTATAATTTAAATACCTCACTATGAAGGTTTCTTGGACATCAGATTCAGTAACTTTGGTTTGCCATCACCCAAACTTTCTTCTGCCCCTGTTCCCTCTACTGTATATTTCACGTGCCTATGTCGCCCCTCTTTTGCATGCCCTCATGATGGTCATTGTATATAACATCAGAAAAAGGTAATCATACTGTAGTTAACCTTTGGCATTCACAAGCAAGGAGTGCCTTTATGGAGACTACAATACATCATACTGCATGTCCACCAGTAACATTGATAGAACAAACAGTATATCAGCGTGCACAGCTCAACTACAGACCTTATGCACATGATCTCACAGTCATTAAAACTGGGGTGCGCCTATTCAGAGGACATGTATGTACATACTCTGTATACCAGTATGCACATGATGTCAGAGATTCATGAAAAATGTAGCCTGCTTAGCGTCTCTGTGACTGCCGTCCCTCGGGCTACCGCCCCTTGTAGTGACGAACTGAATGATAAAAGTTTGTCTGCTCCGCGGGATATGAAAAACACAGTGTGCCTACTCTGAGGATATGTTCAGTATGTAATACGCACTACATTTTCTGTAAACCCATGTACTGAAGTGTAGCATGTCCACTAAGATACTATTATCCAGGGCTGGAAATAAGACAAAATGATGGCAAGGCCATTTTCATGTTAGCTTTTAGGGAACATATATACATTTCAAAGGACAGTAAAGGCCAAACAGAAAATTTTGTGTTATCTTGTAAATGTTTGGTTGTATTTTCTAGGGGAGGGCACAAAGGCCAAGGTGGCCTTAAAAAGTATGCCACTTTGTACAGTAGGGAACCAAGGCCATTGCCAAAAGTTGAAAGGCCATGGCCTACATGGCCTTCATTTATTTCCAGCCCTGCTGTTATCTAGTAGGTGATGATGTCAATGCATCTGGCCTATAAACATATTTTGCAAAATTGGTTTACACATAATACATTTAGCTCCTTCCTGCAATGTTACAATCCCGTATAATTCTCTTCCACATCTACTGTAGGTCAGTATTCTTTAAAGGGCACATGCATTGTCGTTAGTGAATTAATGACTGGTCTCGCAAAAATCAGTAACCATAGTGTCTTGTAACATGTTCAGCATGTTACTAGAAGAGGAATTTGAAACTCTGTATCCTACAAACTGAATAAAATGCCTGTTATCAAGGGAGGTACTTGCTGGTACAGGGGTGGGGAACCTCTGCCCCATCAGACCATTTGATCCCTCCTGCCATGCAATTCATCTAGATTTAATTTTAGAGACACATAATATTCAATTTATATTTTAACCCAACCATTTACCTCACTAATCATTTTCTGGATAGTAGAAGTATTAAAAAATAAATATCATTACTCCTCTGAAGTAGGAGCTCGATTAGAAGTATTTTGTGGGCTTTGCATAGGGTGAATTCTTAGAGACAGAATTCCTCTCCCTACCATGAGAGGGTTGAAAATGAAGAAGTCAATAACTGTTGCAGTGTTTAAGGATATGCCTTTAGGATGACATTCTTCATTTACTGCAACCAACATGGTTCAAGAAATCTATAAGCAAATCCAAATTGTAAAAGAGTATGAATACATCATATCTTGGGATATCCTGTTTACAAGGTTTCAGTTTGACTTTCAATTTGGGGTGCCACTTCAAAAAACCAGAAAGCCAAAAGGCTTAGAGATTCCTTGCCATATGATAACAGACATCAATCACACTCATGAAAAACATTAGATCCTTCACAATTATCCTACTTGAGATATCGTGTAATAACCTTCTGAAACCTTGTGACCCAAAATTATCTTTCATCTCCACTAAAAAAATAAGGTTCACCTACCCTATATGGCCATGTACATGCTAAATATGAACAAAATGAACAGAACTTGTACCCTGTAGGGTGTGTGTACCCCGTAGGGTATGCTCGAACTGGTTTAGTACCCCACAGGGTACCAAATGTGAACACACCCACACACATACACACAACATCACTGTCAAATAGATTCTTTGAGCCTTCAGCAAGGAATAAAAAAATCGCCCCCGTAATTGTGATTGTGGGTGCTACTTTCGGATTTGAGTGCTACAGTACTCCATTATTTTTGGTGCAAAGCTAAATGTCTCAGTAATTGAGCTATATTCCTTTCCTAGTATATACTGTTATCTTAGCCCAAGTTGCTCACAGGCGATATTTATATTTATCCCATCATTGCCATTTCTGTTGTATGTCAGATGTGCAGAATCTCCAAGTTGACCATTTACCATTAAGATGTGATTAAATCTCTACAGGTGTGGAAAAAATTGCGAATTTTGTGAACTAACTCAATAAGCCCCTTTAAAAAATATTTTGTCTTTAAACCCAATGTGTTGTGGGTTGTTCTCAAATAGCTTATGGTGTGGAAGCAAGATTGCATCCATGAATCTGCAAATCCACTCCAAGATTCCTTCCATGGACTTTGAAGTATTTTGTCTACAAACCCAGTGTGTTGTGGGTCTCTCTCATATAGCTCAGGGTGTGGAAGAAAGATCCTATCCACAAATCCGCAAATCCACTCCGAGATACCTTCCCAGGACTTTGAAATATTTTGTCTTTAAACCCAGTCAGTTAAGGGTAGTTCTCAAATAGCTTGGGGTTTGGAAGCAAGATGATATCCATTAATCCACAAATTAAGTTAACATTTATGCCAACCTTCAAACTGCCCCCAACATGTTCTAAGATTTCAACCAATGGCTGACACCAAAACTTTCAAACTGAAATCAGATTTTCCTTCACAATTCAAAATTATTTGTTAACTTACAAATCAATTCAATAAGCAGATAGGGACAGTGTAGAACAAAGGACTCGTCATGCATCATTCAGCTGTCATGTTAACTGCTCAAAATAGATTAGGCTAGGCCTAAGCCAGATATTTTCTTCTTAGCAAATAGCTACAGACTTCCAACATTGAGCAAGAAGCTGGGATACTTTTGCTGAATATCTTTAACAGTGTAGGCTACCCTTAATTAATTTTGTAGGCGAGTCGTGAATAGGCCAACACATATGAGAAATAACGCCATGCTAGTACAACATTACAATATTATTACTATCAGTAGGCCTTCCTTATACTGAGTAGGCCTAGGCCATAGGCTTGTCAGATAGTCCCATAGTAGGGTCCTACTAATGACCACCATGGCCCCCCTTGACTATAGTGACTACCAGGGACTGTAAAGTGACCACTGGGGACTGTACAATGACTGTGGGGACTGTACAGTGGCCACTGGGGACTGTCGATCATGCCCACCGGGGAATAGCCTGAGTTTGTCCTGAGGTTAATTTTTCTGCCACAGATTTTTCAATGTTTGCAATATTTGAAGAGTATTTTATCAATTTTTTTCCGTTTTTGACCTTGATGACCTCAAATGACCTCTGACCTCAACTGAAAACAGGAGGGTGTCTGATAGTTTACCAAGTAGGCCTATGAAGAAAGTCCATCACTGCTATATTCAGTGAGATGTGGTGTTTATAATTCAAGCATCACAAAAACAGACACACATGCACTAACTCCACCACAAACACATACACTCATCAACATGACTGCATAGATTCCTTTTGTCTTTGGCAAGGAAATCGAAAAGTGAATGATCTTTGGCGAAAAAATTTAACTCCGACGACACGGAGAAAAGTTCCTATCTGCTGCAGGCAGTCAAAGTGGGTCCCGGCGGTCACTTTTTAGTACCCAGCAGTCACTTCTCAGCAGTGATTTTATAGGCAGCCAGCCATCCAGCCGTCCTTTGCATGGCTAGTTTCCAAAAATGACGGCCTATATTTTTGTAAAAAGGTTTCAAAACATATATGAACCTGTTCACTAACACCCTCAATTTTCCAGTACAGTATATGAAAATATTTCTAGGGGCTTAGTGAGAGTCATTCACACATACATCATAATTTATAAAATATCAAACAGATAAGAGAATACTTGGACAAGTAGCAGCTCCCTGGTAATACGTAAGGCCATGAGCTGCACAGTCAAGTTCAAGTACACAGGGTTGTGCTGCACTACTAGTGCTGTTTTACGTTCGGGTATGTGTACAAGGTGCCTAGTTGTCAAGCGGAAAGTGCCGTGGAAACTGCTTGAATGCGGTACTCTTGGGATGCTTTCGCTTTCATTTTCTGACTTTAACCGGGGGGGGGGGATTTGGAATAGGGGATATTAGTTCGTTTGACAGTTTAACTGGTAAAACATAATGTGAGTTGTGCGGCAATCGAATATGATTTTATTTGTTGCCTTGCAGGCCCATTAGGCTAGTTACTGATCGTATTACAGGTCAATAAGCTTTTTTGAGGGCAAAAATTGTTACGGCATTCCAGCTTGCAAATTATAGTTTTCAACATGTGAACAAATGAAGAGATCAAAGAGAAAATACATTTTTTATTCAAATTTTATTTAAAAGAGACGCTACAAAAACAAAGAAATTCCAAAGGTGAAATGATTCAAATGATCGTAAGTTGTACCTGGTACATTCACTATCGATCATGTATACACAGGACAGGCCTACTATGTAGCCTGTGTTGGGAAGTCATCTTATGTAGCGACATTGTTATGTCACTACACACTATTTCCGGGTACCCAGCGGGTATGGACCAGTGGGTACCCGGTTCCGTATTTTGTACCTGGTGTAAACACTAGAGAGAACGTCATCCCTTAACCCCCAATTTGGTTAAATAGTACTCAGTCATATGATATCCTTGCTATTATTAATGCTTTGGAGATTGCTTATTTAAGAGGCAACTTAACCCTAGTCCTTGAACAGGAACGTGTACTACGTTAACAGTAGAACCTGCTCCGTACCACAGTCCTTGTCCTGCCTACACAAAATTTCGACTCATTAGCCGGTCTGCCAGTAGACCGTCATTCCTCACAGCTTCAAAAATCCACCTATGATTACCATACTTTCCATGAAAGATCTTTGTCATTGCATCTATGCTTCTTGACGGGTGTTTCTTGAAATGGAAAAGAACAAGAGGGTGAAATTTAGAGGTAAAAACTGACCGTAACACTAAGTAAGTTACACAGTTGTGGAGCGCCCATGCAGTCACATGACCGGCTTTACTGTTAAAGTTTTGAAAGTGGTCGCGTGCAGAAGGGATACAGTATGTCGTATAGATGCAAATTTTATCGACTGAATATAATTTTGGATTTTAGAAAGGTTGTTGTGCCTCAGTGAAGCAGACAGTGAGTTTTAAACCTAAAAAGAAGGACATTTCAGAACATTTTAGGAAATCCTCTAATTAATATCAGGAAATTGTATTTCAAAATGTGGAA
>WURT03148918.1:0-11027 GCA_009936505.3 Holothuria glaberrima
ATGAAGAGTTTATACTCGAAACGTCGTGGAATTTTCCGCAAACTTTTAGCACTTATTACTACCTTTATATCGACCTATATGTGTATATATATATGTATATATATATATATGCACTCTGGTTTAACAGGTTTCCTTTTCAAAGCGGGATGTTTTTCGATTACAATTTTTGCCAACTTAAAGCACTTTAACAATTTCATCATTTACAAAAAAAGTGTTACACATAAGAAAAAGTGAACGGTGAATAAACATCCATATATAGTCTTGGGTGTTTCCATTACCTTTTGGGGTAATGCAGGTAAAAGCGTCTTCCCTTGAGTAGCATGAAAGATTTAATCAAATACAATTCAAGGAGAATGGATTTTCGTTTTAGTAATAACCTTTTTGACGAAGTTTTCTTATTTGTAAGCTATAGTAATTGGCTTTGGTCCATAAAAGTACGGGACCAGTATCAACTTGGGGCTTGACACTTTTGCCCGAAAAATTAGATACATTTTGCCTGAAAAGCGCAAATTCTGTCCGAATAGGGTGGATGGTGGCTGCATCCAAGGGACTCTCCTCGTACGCCTGTGTTCGTTCAACCGCCTTCATTAACACCTGTACAGTTGTATGCAATGTGTTGTATACTTGTTTGTCTAAGAATTTATTCTGTAATGTTGAGTGCTTTGACTTTGTTTACCAAATAATGGAAGAAATAAAGAGATAAGATGTTTATTATATAGTTTATAGAGTATACTGAATAGACAAATGAAAGAATCTACCTGTAGACTTGTCCAACTGTCCACTATGAAAATATTTAATCTTTGTTCTTTAAAAAACGATTGATTGGCATGTATTTTGGCATCCACAAAGGGAAAGGAGAAAATTGTCCTCTAGAAACTCCCTGGGTAAAGCTTACTGCTCCAATTTCATTCCCCTTCCCAAAGAGGCGATTCATCCGTAACCTCGATAACCTTCGAAAAAGTTTAGTCATCATTAAACACAACGTTTTGATTCAGTTCCACTGCTACACTGAAGAGCCAATCATTTGCATAAACGGTTGTTTAAACATATGAATGATTTCGTCTTTTAATCTATAAGGTGATTTGTCCTACGTGTTGGTGCATTTAAGTCTGTGCATTTGGAACTGTTATAAAACCTTTTCAGCTGTCGTTGCTGTTTTCAAAATAAATCAGTTATAGTCTTCTTGCTTTTATAAATGCTTTACAACTGGGTAAACAGAAGGAAGGAAAAGCACATGATATGGGGAAAACGAAAACAAAACTTCAATTCATATAGTTTACCAACAGCCAAGACCGAAAGGAGAAACAAAATACTTGGCACCGAAAAATTCCTGCTCCCGTTTTGAAGCCATGAACCCAGAACACCCACACCAGTGAGCGTAGGAAGGGGGGGGGGGTATGGACCTAACCACAAAGCCTTTCAACCTCTACATCATAGTTTGTCATGTTCATCTGTTCATGTGTAGTTGGTAAATTGAGAGCTGAAAAAAAGCAGATGCTCCGTGGCTTAAGCCAAACTGTTGGCAGTCTGCGCATTGGCTCTCATTAACTTCGGCCACAAAAGGGTGGTTGTTTTCGTGGGGGCGAGCTGAACGAAAGCCTCGTCCTCTTCGAAGGCTAATATATAGGCCGAGAAGCTAGGTGAATAAGGGTGGGGGGGGGGGAGTAAAGGAATTACCAAATCCATAAAATGCATGTAGTTTAAGTGCATGTTGTGATACTCATCGCACACTCTTATTTCATAAGTATCTATAAATTAGGCATTTCATCGTGATAACATTTATCAGTCCTCCCTTCTTTCAAGTAAAAATTATGGTTTCTACGTCAATTTTACCTTCCTGTTTCACGTCGAGTTTCGGGTAAATGTTTAGAAATTTTAAGGGTTGTGGTGAACTTGAGCAGATATCCGATACAATTGCAAAATCGCCAAAAGTTTTCAATGTATACCGTCTGCATTTTTTATAAACCACCCACAGCTGGTCTGGTCTGGCCCTCAGACTGGAGCCCTCCCCTTATCCTCCACAAAAAATTTCATCGTCACACTTTCCGAGGAAACTTTGTTGCTATACGTGCCTGTCACTATGATTTGCCAACCGTAAAACAGCAAACTTCCCCACAGTTAGGTGAACAAAACAAATCATTACGGTACTTCTGTTTGCTGTAAAGATGAATGTTTGTGTATGCAGAGTTGTTGGAAGGTTTGAGTAATGGGGAGGCGGTCAGAGAGGTGAGACCCTTTAAATATTGGAAGTACCACTTCAAACTGAAAATTATCGCCCCCTCCCAGAGCCCTGCTCCGATGGCCATGGTATGTTATCAGGTATGTCAGCCGAAGCAATCTCCCGTGTTAATCACGACAGAGGATTTCGTTCTACTTTCCTGCATGACTTAGCTCTAACGCTTTTCCACGTCAGCTCTCTATCATAAACTCAAGCTATCGGCGATATCTTGACAGGCAAACAAGACCCCAGGCCGTTTGTTAGATGGGTTCGTTATTTGCTTCTCTTTCCTTATCTTCTACAGCACCGGAAACGGAGTGTTTACTTCTCCTTTGCATCACCGTTATCAAGACCTATATCGCACGTACGAGAGGGGGCATTTTACATTAAAGTCTTAAAGGGGCTTATTGAGTTGAAATTTATGATTTAACCACACCTGTTGAGATTTACGCACATCTTGATGGTAGACGGTCAAACTAAGAGATTCTGCGCATCGGATGGACAACTGATATGGCAATGATAGGGTAATTAATGATTTAAATCATTTATTACAAATTTGTGACCAGACACTTTTTACCATTAGGTACTGTATTAATCATATGCAACCCCTGTCCACAAAAACTACAATTTCTCACATTTTCGATATTTATAGGAAGTGTTACATAAGTAATGCGGCTAATTAGATTAATCATCATGCAATGATTCATTCAAATTTGTCACAAAATAATTGATATCAACTCAACGAGCCCCTTTAACGCATAGACTATTCGTAAGGATCAGTTTCCAAGACTAAAGTATTCTTGTTTACAGAATGAGTTACATTAAACTTCTTCGGTCAGTTGTATTCATAGCCTACCTTCACAATTTCACAAATATACAATGCAATATATTTTGTCACATGTCAGTTATTTCATAGGATTATAAGTTACACCTGATTATGAGATTATTCGAAATTTCTCACGCTAGAGAAGCTTATGACGTTAGCGAAGAGTTTTGAAAAAGTTGCAGTTCGACTTTAATCAAGTCAAAACTCGGACATGGTTCAACTTTTCAAGAGATGTTTTGAATTTCCGGACGAGATGCATTTATTGGATTGAAAAGAGACTGATCAAACTCTCTCTATCGGTTTAAAGAATATCGAGTTGCACCATGTTGATTTCTTATTGGATTGCCATACATGATATGCATTAACCTAGTTAGATGAACCGGTGGTTCAAGTTGCCGGGCTTGCGGCTAATAGGTCGGTTCTATCAGCTCTCTTTCTATAGTCAAGCATTAACATGAAATCATTGAGGAAAAATGATGCTGTCCAAATACAAGTTACATGATATAGCCTAGAGTTAAGTCTACTCAATTAACTGGGAGAGCCTTTTGTGTGCAATCAATTCCAATCAGTTTAATCGTTTAACCCGGACCTAGTTTTTGATATCACTAAAAGATCTGCTAGGATGACAACCCCAAAAGAGGCTAGCCCCATCACTTCAAGGGCACTTGGCAGATTAATGTACAAAATGATACCAGATAGTTGCCTTATCCAATACGTTTTCAACGGGAGGTAAATTTTTTATGAAGTGTTCCATGTTTGGAAAGAATTCAAAACGTAAATGTACCACCGTTGTAGAATCAAATTACAAGATATTTGTTTCATTGTAGACATTTCCACTTATGTCTTTTAGACCTACAGGGCAACTGGTAAGCCTACATGATTCAATTCTCATGACACGCATGATGCAATTGCTGAGACGGCGTTTATGTGTCTCTACGATTTGATTTTTCACTTGTTCGGTATTTCAAAGTGTTGTTTTAAGTGCAGTACACGACACGCGTATGCGAATTTATTTACATTTTAATATGCTTTACTGAATGAGGTAGTTAGTTAGTTAGATGAGGTCTAACGGCCCAGTTTCCAACCAATTGTTTCAAGTCGAGCCGGCCACGGCCTTTTTTCCAGTTGTGGCTCACTGGCTTGTTTTCCCTTACTCCATTGCCATTGCTTACTCCATTGCTTATGCGGAGCATCACGCACATCGTCAGAAGGTTCCATTTTTAAAGACTTTGGTATGACTCGACTCAGGAATTGAACCCGGACCTCCCGCGTGAGAGGTGGACGCTCTACCACTAGACCAAACACGCGGTTTTTCACACTTTGCGCAGTGTTCACTTAAAACAAAGGACTGATTGTGAGAACTTTACAAAGAAGAAAAGGGAAAAGGGAACAGCACTTGGCAAAAACAAGTATATTCCAACCTGATTTCCTAAAAAACAAAAACTAGCTTAGTAACTTGTTTGATATAAGCCATCATTACTCACTTAAAACACACACCCTCGAAAGTTTCTTCCCAGTCTGTTACTTTCTCGAAGTAATTTACTGATAGAAAATTTTGCATGGACAGATGACAGACCGTGTGTTTGGTCTAGTGGTAGAGCACCCACCTCTCACGCGGGAGGCCCGGGTTCGATTCCCAGGTCGAGTCATACCAAAGACTTTAAAAATGCCGTTGTGCGTGATGCTCCGCATAAGCAATGGAGTAAGGGAAAACAAGCCGCAACTGGAAAAAAAGGCCGTGGCCGGCTCGACTTGAACCAATTGGTTGGAAACTGGGCCGTTAAACCTCATCTAACTAACTGCATCGACAGATGATGCCTGATCTGTCTCTCATGCACGGGACAGTCACAGTCCCCCTCCCCCGGTTAATGGGGCGCCCAAGGCTTTAGAGTATGACCGGGCATTAGATTCAGTGACAAAACCTTCTTGCGCACGTGTCCTGCCACGCCTACCAAGACGTGCCATGGTGCCACCGTACATGTAGGTGTGGACATCGGGGAATCCCTTGACACTGAAGAGAGAGAAAGGGAGGGAGGAAACCCGTCAGTGTACTAATAGCAATTCTGTTCACCCTTTTTATCTATATGGTTCAATTACACGTTCTTAAAATAATTAGTCTATTGGGCACGAACCCGGAATCTTGTCAAATATTTGACTGTACATTTAGTTCCAAATTGAGTAGCTTCAGTATGAACGATTTTTGCTCTTTTTGAGCCAAATCTAGTCATATATTTGTAGTGGCGAAGCCAGGATCTTTATAGTGGGGGAGCGCTGGGGGGGGGAGGCTTGATCGTTTCATGGGAGGGCGCCTTGTTACTATCTAAGCGAAGCGCCACCATGGGTTGGCGCGGAGCGTACCAAGAAAATTTGAGATTTTAATACATCGCAGATCGCCGGAAATGGCATTTTCCAGGCTTGATAGCAGAAATCAAGATGTGCAATTTTGGTGAAAAAAGAATGTTAAGTTTGATTTTATTTTATTCTCACGAGGTAGAGGTAGGCTAGGTTCCAGCACACACTGACACTCGTTGTCAGTGAAAATAGCCACCCACCTAGGCCTAGCCTATGCTGAGTACTTTAATAGGCTATATTAATAACCATTGTATTCGTTTTAAATTTTTAAGTTCACATACCATTGGTCTCTTTGTAATTCACAGCAGGGTGGCGCTAGGATTTGCCCGCCAGCGCCAGCGACCAGAAGTGACGACAGCCCCGATTTTGTTGAGGGGCTCATGAGGGGGATTTGAAGAAAACTTGTGTACTATACCATACCATGTTGCGAGGCATATATTGCATAAAATTTGTAGATACTAGAGAAACAAAAGTGCTGATTTAATGCTTCTCCCGGAATCTAACCTGTGAAATTGCAAAGCGCGCGAAAAATTTTTTGGGTAAGCCTACACTAGATATGTCTGTAATTATTTAAAGCTTACGTAGGTCAATTGTCCGGGCAGTTGGGCCTTATCTTGCATAATGTATATTGAACTTCCCTCCTCGAATCACTTAATGTACCGCACGACAGTCACAAGAGAACATTAAATATAGGTTTAGCAAAATGAGATGAAATTCCCGACATTTACATAAATCCATGTATTCTACTTTTTTAAGATACTTGAAAAGATGGAAAGGGTTTGTACTAAATTTAGCTATAGGTAACGGAACTGAGGAAGCGTTGCAGACCCTTTTGAAAGCCAACAAAAGTAAATGGACCATGGGTAGCGACAGAATTTTCCCCACAAGGGCCGGGCCATTCCAGTGAACCCAAGTTCCGGCAGCCCTATATTGAGAGGTGGTGAAAAGAGGATATGAAGGAGCTTAACTATCCAATGTCATTGCAGGGCATATTTTGAATAACATCACTTAAAACTTCAACAGCCGAGCTGTGCACTATAAGTGTTCTTTTGAATCTGAATCGTGACATTGCAAAGCGGGCGAAAACTTTTGGTAAAGAGAAAAAAGAAAAACTGTAGACCGTATCGGGGATAACATACATTGTATCGAAACCACCTGGACTACAGCCAAACTTTTGTGCCGTGAGTCGCTCAGCAACCGACTATACACTATGACACACACAAGAGAACAACAACTAGGCTTTGCGATCATGGGATAAAATTTACGATCATCTCTTTTTAAACTATGTACCCTACCTACATGTTACTTGTAAGGTGGATAGGGCTTTTGCTACCTAGGTATGTGGAATGGAACTTACAATATATTGGAGAAACTGGAGTAATTTCACAGCTCGCGTAGGGCATTGAAAAATTTAGGTTTTTATTACAGAAATTGTCCTCTTCAGAGCAAAAAAACAGGTAAACCGTATATCATCATCAAGTTGAGTAGTCCAATCAAGTGAATTTTTTGGGATCGCCAGTTGGGGGCGACAAGCTTGCATGGGGGGGGGGGGCTGTCGCCCCAACGCTCCCCCGTGGTCACGCCACTGTATATTTGCAAAACTTCTGTAAGTCCCCTTACTGATGAGATTCTTTTCAGCTATGACCGATTTTGCGAGTGCTTTTCCAAACTCTCGTAAAATCTGACAGTGAATAGTTGTGGGTCCGACCTGAAGTACCTACGTAAGAATAAAAACCTGACTACGCTTAGTCCGCCTTTTAAAATTATGTAAAGAACCTTGCCCCTGAGTTTAAACACGTGACCATACTGTCTGGCATTTCAACGATTTTGTGAGTTTATGAAACCAGTAGTTGCAACAACTGTCATGATATTTGTATATTTTTGCCAATTTTCGCTCTGACGTGACTACAGACGATTTAGAAAGGTCGCATTAAAGATTGCCAGCCAGCTGTCTCTCCGTTAATACCACGTAATGTTCTATTTCCTCTATCAAACCAACATATTTATGTTTTGTCATATGCATTAACAAAAATAGTTCTTCTGGAACAATCAATGTCTAAAACACCGTACACCCTGCAGGAGCCCAAACGAACTAAATATGCCTATCCGTTTATGTTTTCTAGCGATGAATTCAACCTCTGATCATCTCCACAACGAGTTCAATGAAAAATCAACGCCTCAAGACAGAATAAGTCGCGCACCGACGGGATAACGTGTCGGTATCCCGCCGCGCAGTATGAAGCGCACCTGTCGAGGAGGCCGCCCCCAATTTCTTCATTGGTTACTTGTTTGTCTTGTATAAACTGGTTTATTATTCCCGAACAATGAACCTGTTTGAAGTGTATGTTTCCATATCAATAGCTGGCAATACTTGGATGAATACCTCCGTCAAGTTGAATTAAGGGCGTGAAGTTGACATCCTTATTTCACTTTTAAGCGTTCGTCGGAATTGCTTACATTTGAAGAGAAGTTATTTCTGACCATATTCCCAAATTTAAGACACCGGAGGCAAGAAGTTGAAGTTTGTTCGTATAGTGTGTGGTACTCCCATTTCTTCCTTTGGTTTGCTTCAAAATATTACTAGCATATTTTAATAACACTCGGTTCTGTACTTATAATACAGAAAATATGGTACTTGGGTTAGTCATTTTATCGTCGACCGTCGGCATTGCTCCTTTTTACCTTCTGACATCCCATTGAAAAGGTCATTTGCGTTGGTGAAAATGTTTCGAGATACCGTTTCCTTTGAGTTTCTTAAATGCTAACGTTAGGCATATAATTAATTAAGCGTTTCAAAAGTAACCTGTCAGAAGGCACTCTAAACCTGTTTTAAAAATATTGTCATAGATGTTGCCAGATGACGAGACAAGAACATGTACCATTTTTCTGATCCACAGTCTGAAGGCCTAACTTAGTGCAAGTTCTATTCATTGAGGAAACGGGAAAGCGAGAAAGCAACTGTCGTTGAATAGCGGAAGCACGCCACCAATCGTGGTCACTGCCTTACGTCAGGTGAACCGTTGCAGTTCCGTGGTTACGTAAACTGCTTATAACAAGGATTTCAAGTGTTATAAGACATGGGCCATTTTACTTGACTTTTTAATTATTGACAATTGTCAAAGTCAAAACTCAATTGAGAGCTTTGCTTTCTTTTCTAAATTTTGAGCGCTTAATTCAATTTTCCTGGGCCGATTTCCGTGCACGTCGCGGGTCATAAATGAGAACCACTTGAGAACTTATGGCAAACAGTCTAGGTGGAGCCTGCCTGGCTTACACGGCGTTGAAATTTTACCTGGCGATGGATCGATTATCGGAATTCAAGATCGAAATTTTCCGATGTGGGTCATACCGGTCCAACATCGGTGTTACTAAAATTTACTCACAGAAACGATACTACCCTGAACCATAATTGATGTTTGGCTGGGCTACACGGTCAGTAGTGGTGGAATTCTTTTCTTGTCGTCAAACAAATTGACCAAGTTATTTAAAGACAATCGGAAGAATGCGTGCACCCTCCTTTACCTGTAATCTGGTAATATAGACTGAGGATTCACATAGAGGGCCTAAAGGTAGCGCCATGGAGGTAGCGAGCACCATCAATCACTGCTGCACTGCGGAATAACGAACAAAGTTTGGTTCTCTTAGTTGTCTCGGTGACATTATTGTTTTCACCAGGTACAAACCAGGTACTAACCACGACCATTAAAACTTTGAGTATAGAGAGTGTCGACAATAGGAAGGTGACATCCCCCCCCACACACACACACACACGCGCGCGCGCGCGAGCGCGCTTAACACCTCTATCAAAATACCCACTTTGTACAGCGGACGGACATTTTTGTTTAATGTTTGCATAATCTGTACCTAAGTTCATTTACTACAACATCTTAACCACAAATTTAGCACATTCCTGCAGCGATATGGCATATACTAAGCCCAAATTCTACTCCATAACTAAGACACCAAAATCGCAAGGTAAGGGGGATTCTTCTTGAATAAGAGGCGAACACACTATTTATACTATCCGCAAAGTCCCCTAGCTTACTAGTCCGCCCGACGGAGGGCGCTGAGCCTGGCACCCACCCGACTTAGTCGACTGGGCAATCAACTTTGATGGCACGCCATGCGGGCTGAGTGGGAGAAAGCCGTATCACGTGGCTGCTTGGAGAAAACCCACGTACTTACGTAACTCGACAGAAC
Source organism: Holothuria glaberrima (assembly GCA_009936505.3). Taxonomy (NCBI): domain Eukaryota; kingdom Metazoa; phylum Echinodermata; class Holothuroidea; order Aspidochirotida; family Holothuriidae; genus Holothuria; species Holothuria glaberrima. The sequence goes on from WURT03148918.1 coordinate 9,597, forward strand.
TCGAACCCAGACGCTCGTGAAACACGTTGGTACACACAACGTAAAGCGCTTTACCACCCGACTGGATATGAGGACCCATCCTTTCTTTACAAGTGTTCTCACCACATGATGTCTAATGAAAGAATACGCACAAGATTGCTCAACGGGTTCGGTCACTTTGAAATGCCAGTCACGTGCTTTATGCAACCAATCAAAAGAGGCCTACTGTCGGTGAGTTAAATGATGTGTGAAATGATATTGTCACGAAGGATGGGCCAGACGAGGTTCTTGAAATGATTACGTGAAGAGTTTATTTTCAATGTTGACTGCACAGTTGGCATTTATCCTAGTGATCTCTTCCTTTGCCCCAGCCCTCACGTTTTCGACCCACTTGTTTGAAGTCCAATGAGGCTCGTTAGCTATAAGATGAACGATGTTCGGCGCCACGTAAGGGCACCAGCTTGTGTTACTCATTTCAAACGTTTCCATGGTCAATTTGTAACTTGAAATTAATCTCTTTATAAACATCACTTTTTGATTTAACAATCAGTCTATAAATATTGTACATGTATGACTCAAACTAATATGAACCCACTATATTTTCAATGTGTGCCAATATGTATTCTTCTTAACATTATTCTCCGCTAAATGTACATTTTAGAACAACAACTATAATTCAAGTCTATAAGGTTGATCGCATGAGATGTTAAAGAGACACTTTCTGATACCCTTGGATTTTGAGGGCATCGGGTAATTTTCTGGTTTCTTTCTGATCAGTGGCGTAGCCAAAAAAAAAAATAAAATAAATAAATATATGGAAAGGTCTGAGGAGGTAAATTTCAAACTGTCAGTTTCCAGTTGATATGAGGGGGCGCGAGACTTTATGGAGGGGGGGGGGCTTTTTAGCTACGCCACTGTCTCTAATGTAAGATGTGAGTAATCCATAGCTTTAAGGGTTTTGAGGCGAAGGAAGTGGAATAAGGTAAATGAGGGCTATCTGTACTTCAAAGAAAGCTTTCGTTGATTCCACGTGTCCTTTAATTAAAGGGAAACGCAGTCATCCATATTTGGATTAGTGTAGTAGTGTGCCCGGTTGTTTCATGAATGGCTCTTGAGAATCATGTGACAATATTTTATCACTGAACTGTGAAATCTACCAGGAGCAACTCCTTGGTTTAAATATGCAATATTTAAGTCTCTGCATATCATGAAAGATACTACGAAGAGAAATGAGAAGAAATTTGTGAAATTAAGCTGTTGTTTCAAAGCAACTTTGGGGCGACTGGTTATGCCCTTTACTTTCGTGTCAGTTTGAAAGCAAACTATGTAAGGTACGCAGCGGAGCGAACCTTGCACGTTTGCTCAGGCCCTCTTCTCGGCTTTCCAGTCCCCCATGACAGAATGACTGAACAAGGAATATACCGTAAAGCTTCCTACTTAGGCAAACTATAT
>WURT03148929.1:0-11026 GCA_009936505.3 Holothuria glaberrima
ATTTCACCAGAATGCTTAGAATCAGTTTCTCTGTATTATATCAAAAATAAATTTGGGTTTGGACTATTCTTTTAAGAAAAAAAGATAACTCATGTGAACCAGAAGTAAATAAATTGGATGAGTAAAATAAGCTGTTAGTTCAGGGGATCCTAGGGTGAGGCCTGTGGGCTCTGGTCCCCCTCTGCCCTCTGGGGATGTTTTTGCCATACAATCTACACTTAACGATATTTTGATAGGTGGCATGTGTCCATATTTGCCATTTTGATCTCCTCCTTGCTCTCCCCTCTTTTCAAGAAATCCAGACCTGTCCCCTGAAGTTATTGTTTTATTACCAAGACAGGGAATTGCAAAAAATAGTAATGTAATGATGGTTAACATAATGCCAATGGATAAACAATTATAACTAATCACACAGGTGAAAGGAGTATTCACAAAATATGAAAGAATTTAAATTACCAACCTTGCAAATATGAAGAGCAAGATTTTTTCAAAGTAAAATTGTAGCTATTATGGACAATTGACCATAAGAAGAGAGCAGGGTGGACTATTGGTTAAGTCATTGGACTTGTGATCTAAGGGTTGCTGATTTGATTCCACCTAGGTCATTATGTTGTGTCCTTGAGTAAGATGCTTTATCTCCATTGCTTCTCATCCACACAGGTAACATCACTTTAAATGGCTTAGCTGTTCACTATTTAGTTCTTTGTTTATGTAAATAATTGTCAAAAATAAGGAACTGGAGATGTTTAAAGAGAAAATGAGGTCCCCCCCTTGCCCCCCCCATCCAAAAAAAATTATTAGATAGTACATGCCATCACACTAGTTCAGGAATGGCTCCTACCAATCATGAGAAAATAGTTTTGTTACGTATTTCTTAAATTTAGGCAGAATAACTCCTTGGTATACCTTCAATATTCAATGATTTTACACAGGAACAGGATGTGAGAGAAGGATTAAAGAGATATGTAAGACTTTAATAGCAAGTTTTTGAAAATAAACTTGGGGTAACTGCCTTCTCCCTTTAAAGCAGTATTCATATTATGACCCTCACCCTCTGCCATTATGGAAGTGTGCTCTTATTTTGCCCAATAATCACTAAATTGATGAAGATAAAGAAGTTAGAGCAGTGTGTTTGATATAGAATACATGCCTAGTACTGCTAAGTATATAGTGTGAACCATTGCTTTAAAGAAGTAGGCATGACCTTGTGCAGTAGAGACCAGGGAATAATTTAGTGTCGCAAGTTTGCATGGGAGTTTAGCACATTTTTTCTCATATTTAGTGTAAATCACTCAAAACCCTATGGTTATGTACACAAAAAAGTGCTACACATTTTTGTAATTGTGTAGCAGTTTTGCTAGCTCATATAGCAAAAAGCGATGGGATAACGGATAAATTATTCCCTGGTAGTGACATCAAAACTTTGCTATAATTTGATTCATCACAAATTGACATATACATAACTGTAGGCTAAATGCTTTCAAATATTCAATGTGGACCTAGGGTCTAAAGCTCAAAACAGAATATTATACAGATCAAAAAAATGCAATCCTTTGTCCACTAGCTAACTTCAAATTTAGAATTTTGCTTAAAGTCTGGTTTAATTTGTGATGTTATTCTTAACTACTCACACCCACAAAATGTTCTTAAAAATTTAATTCTTTAATGACCTTGGCATTTGGCCTACTTCCTGCAAAACAGTACATGAGAAAAAAATTTGTATGATCCCACAATCCATTGCAGTGGAATGAAACAAAAAAAAAGAGGGGAAGATAAGTAAAGTGAAATCACAAATTTTTGCATAATCTAAAATTTTAATTTGAGTGAGTAAATTTCAGCATCTATTCCCCTGCACAACAATGAGCTGTGAAAATGGAAACTGGACCAATATGTTTGGAATATCATATTGTTGTGGTGAGTGCTGTGGTTTCAGACATGAGGCCCTCTTCAACAATTACCTTTAGAATATTTTCATTCAATGCCAAAGTTCTATGAATATTTTATCAACTGTTATGTAATAACTGTTTTGCAAATTAAAATTAAAATAAAGAGTATTTTTAATTGTGGGAGAATTAAGAAACTTGAATTCTACACAATATCTACTTCAAGCCTGCTAAGGCAGCATTGCGAATTTGCTGGCATAAAGGAGAGGAACACCTCTTGGGACCACATGAAAAAGTAAGGGAATAACAAGAAATAAATGATGAAACACATGTTATAATTTCCTTATTTCAAAGTGCAATGTGATTAAAATAGTAGTATGGCAACAATTGAAATGAATAGCCATAACTGTGTCATCCTTCAACAGAACACTTTGCATCCTTGTTAATGCATGACAATTACAAAGGGCAGTAACCAATGCAAACTATACCTGGATCTGGTGATGTCCCATATCACCCATTCTCCCCCGACAACTGCCCCTACCCTGCTTGGATTACAGACACTCCAGTCTGCAGAGAGGAGTGTTCCACCACCTGTCTCTAGCGACATGAATGGTTGTTGTGTCACCATGTCGTAAAATCGAATCTTCCCATTCTTCTCTGCTACCATAAGCTGTGGAATTGGTTCAACAAAAGGATTGTGGGTTCAAACAAGACTAAAAGCAATTTCTTTGTCTCACAGATATTAAGACAGTTTTGTGAAATTCTGCAGAACTATTCCACAAGCTAATAATTACAAGAAATAATGCTTTTGTTATTGCTATAGAGGTTTTTCATGGGAGTCACTGTGTTGCACATCTCTCTGTTGCATTTTGACTGCAAGGTGCACATGGCATCACAGTTGCATCTACATAGGGTCCTGTTATACATCTGTATTTGTACACACCTTTTGCACAAAGACATCACATGAAAAAGTCCATTATGACAACTGCCACTATGGTAACAATAACAATAACTGTAATGTTATCTTTGTAGTTACTGTTACTAAAATACTTTGGAAGCATCTATTTGCTGAAATATGTCACCAGCTGTCAACTTCTAAAGTTTTGTGATTTTTGCCATATGAAATAAGCACAACAGAATGCACAAAAAAAGGTTTCAAATTAATATTTACATACTTACAATTGGTTGTTTTCATATTTGCAGTATTTTATTTGGATGACTAGCAGAAAAAAGTCACGATATTTTCAACAAGCCAATTTTAACGATTTGCCTTCTTCTTAATGCCCTACAACAAATACACAGCTTTAGATACCCAACCATTCCATAAGCACAGCTTACATTGGTGGCTAATAATTAACTCACCTGTACAGTAGAGTTAGATTCATATATATTCGCAACCCCAATTGGGGTCGCAAAGCACTTATCGTGTGGTCACAAACTACTTCAAAAATATTTGAAAATTTCTCACCCCTAATGAATAAGAGAAAATATCATTTATCCAGCAATTCTGTATTGCTAGAGAGGACAGACTAACTAAGCACATTGCTTACGCGACTTCGTGAAGTCATATTCAATCACTACACAGTGTCAATACCCAACTCTCTCTTGGGTATGAACAATTTGGTTGCTATGGTGCATTATGGTATACTAATTGGGGTCACGATCTGATGCTGCTACCTGAAATGGGGTCGCCTCCAGATAAAGGTTGGTATGTACAAATACAGATGTACAACAGGACCCTCGTAGATTCAACTGTGATGTCATGAGCACCTTGCAGTCTAAATATCCAACAACTGTTCCAGATAAATGTTCGTTCCATTCCTATGTACTGTATGGTCATTCATACATTAGCAGATGAAGCTACTATCTTTGCAATCCAAAGTGATCTTTTTCCAAGTAGGGGTGGTGTCATCTCCTGTTATTGATGAGCAATGCTTTGTTTTCTTCAATCTACTCTTTTGACCTTGAAATAAGAATATGATTTCCCACAAGGAGTGTGAAATCTGTAAAAACTCCAAACCTGTCATGCATTCATTACACAAAAGTATGATAAGATAACGGGGCACAAAATCTTTATAAAGAAAACAAAACTCTGTTGATTAAGGAGAGATATTCATGTCATGTACACTTGCTTCAAGTTCATTACTGTATGGGTTGATAATGAGACAGCAGTACTTTATATGCTAGAATCTCAAGAACCACAAGTTAAAACTGAATGCAAATATAATCAGAATGCTTACATGTTGAGTAGCCCTCTCACTCTAGCATGTCAAAACCAAATTTAACCTTAACCCTTCTTTTAAATGTTTTGTATGTCCAAATTAATTCATTCTTATAACTTAAACCTTGCCCACAATATCAAATTGACCCCAGATGGTACTTTTCATATCCAATGTCCCTTCCCCTTCTCAAAATCCATTATCTTGATCAATTGTACATGTAAAGACTTTGTCCAAGACTACACTGCTTGTACCATCATCACTCTCACTGAAATATTACCCTTATTATTTTTGTGATTTTAAGTCACCTATATCTTACCTCCATAAAAGCATTTACTCATGGCCTAAAACAGTGGTTCCTAAGATGGATGCCGTGACACCCAGGGGTGCCAGAAAATTCTCTAGGGGTGCCAGCAAAAGATGGCACTCCGCTTTAGATAGTGTTAACAGGGTGCCACGTTATAACTCATCCTGACCTAGGGGTTTTCAGATGTCTAAAAAGGTTGGGAACCACTGGCCTAAAAGATAAATCTTGATATACTTAAACTAGTCATTAGGTGCTGAACAGAGAAAGGTATAATTTCACCTAACTTTAGACAGATTAATTCCTATCAGCAAAATAATTTCTTATCCTGAATTAGTAAATTACCTTGTTTGGTTCTAATGGGTTAAAACAAACAGACATTCCAGGATTCTGCAAAGAAAACTCTGCTTTCTGTGAAAGATCATGACCCCACAAACGGCAGCAGCAGTCATCTCCAACACTGGCAATGATGTTCCCCTCAGTAGACTCAAAGCAAACATCGTTGATGAAGTCACGGTGACCACTTAAAACCTACATTAGAAAGAAAAACTAATATTCGAACATCTTTTACTCAAAATTACCTAAAAGAATATCCAGAACTAATTGCATGAAGATTTTAATTAATTGAAATACTAGAAGTTTCATTGCACTCTATCAGGATTTTCATTTTTCAAAAAGCCTCACAATGTGTCTGAAATATTGTTTACTGTAAAACTCAGTTCATGAGGTCACTCAACTCTTGCAACTCTGTTTATTAAAATACTTTATCAAAATTACAACCCGCAGAAAGATCTTGTAAAACCATAATCAAGGCAACATCCTTGTATCCATACATTTTGACTTCATTCCCGTCCATCTTAATGCTAGTTTCTCCCTCAGAGTGACAGTCTGTGGATCTCTGATTTACTTTTCAATACCCTATTCCATATTTTTGTACTATAGTAAATGTTACTGAAACTGACCCTTAAAACATCTTGCCCTCAAATTGCTGTTATACTGTAAGGGACTAGTGTTTATGTTCAACTATCCTCTGCTGCACCTCTGTTTCCAAATCAGTTTGACAACCAATAGACATTGGCAGTCTAGACATCCATTTATACACATTGTTCAGACAAAAATCTGTCTAGTTTCCATCTAGCTTCATTCTAACTTCAGCCAAAGGAATGCAACATTTTCAAAAGACCATATAAAGTCTTGCTAAAGTCACAAATGAATTGTTCTTTTAAAAATATTAGTTTGACTTCACACCAACCTTACAATATTATTGAACCAAACCTCAATATGACATTTGGCCCCAAACCTGATGAGCATACATGAGAACAAAATGTGATATGCAAAAAAAAAAGTATGGAACCTGTATAGAATCAGTTCCCCTCAGATCAGATGAACAAAGACGTAACTTGTTGTCATCTCCAGCAACACATAATCTAAAAAACAAAGAGCAAAATAAATCATGACACATTATATTCAAGATAATTTTCATAAGCAATACTGTAGCAAAATGAGGAGGTACTGTGTAGAAAAATATTTCTTTTTTCATTATTGGCCTTTGAGGAGAAGAAGAGGTTCAGATTTAAGCAACAACAATATATTCTTTTTTATGTTTGCCATATTTATTTAATACAAGGAACTAGTCAAACAAAGTACTGATATTCTTCAGCTTCCATAACCATGACGCCCACGCCTTCATACACATAGTACTATACTATAATGCATATAAGGAGTAAAATGCATTACGGTAAGTTCACAAGTGCAGATAACCATACTACAGTACTACTGTTTGGCCACCACACTGTCATGAGCATAAAGGCTGTCTGAAGCAACTTAAGTTAACACACTAATGGCATGCGAAAGTCAGAGAATTTGAAAGGTTGGTCATTTTAAATTTTGGGTCCCTTCTAGGTGATAGCCTCGTTTGTTTCAGGTACAGGACTGGATTTGTGTGAGAAAAGCTAACAAAATTTTCCATACAAATTATGGTGGAAACTGGCCTTACTATACTGTATCTTTGTCACAAAAAACATCCCCTTTCCCTGAACAAATTTCTCTTTATGATATCCCCCAGAAGACTTCCCCCAGACAATTTCCATTGCCAACAGATTCCTGCTGGACAATTTCCAAACATGACAATTGTCCCTCAAACAACTTAACCTGCACTGTCCTACAGTAATTTGAAAGTTCTGGGAATTTTCCAGAGTAGGAATTATCCACTGGTCATTTGTCCAATGGACAATTGTCTAGGGAGTAGTCCTGTAAAGGGGCCGGGCTCACACGGGATGCTGTACCATGCTTGGAAAAATTTAAACATTAGGAATAACTTAGAGGTGGCTATCCTGGAGCTGCACAGTGCTGCACCTCAAAGGTGTGATCACCAATTCTGTATCCATTGTGTTTAAAATTTTATCAAGCACATCACAGCATGGCATAGGGCAGTGCAGCGTCAGGTGTGATACCCCTGTTCCCTTTATTTTATCCTGCAGGCTACTGTACAGGAGTATGTAAATTGGTCCATTTACTATCTCTGTATAAAGCATATATGTGCTCATATTCCTGCATAAATAAAATACTGTATATACCTGAACTGTACAGGTGGTATGATTTAAAGGGGAAATGCAGTCACCCAAATCTGAGTTAGTATGCCCAGTCACTTTAGTTCATGAATGGCCTATTTTGATCAGGTGACAATATTTTTGTGAACTGTGAAATTCAAGGAGAATTTCTCCTTGCTTTACCCATTGTTTGTAATAGTTATGTTCAAAACATCTTCAGATGTGCTTGTAATGCAATGAGAGGAGATTTGCAAGGGTTTGTTGGTTTTACAGAGCAAATTTGGGGCAACTGCATATTGCCTTAAAAGTATTAAAATACTGAACTGCTGATTAACGGTGGCATGGCCAGCAAAACTATCATAAAGAGGGAAATGTTCCTTACTGTACAGAGGTTTGCAGTCCTTGATCTACAACTGAACTTGGACTCCAGGCAATGGATTTGACCTTTACTCCAAGATGGAAGTCTCTGATATGTTGGTATTCAAAGGAAGGTAGGTCTCTATCTTCCTCCTTTTAGGAAAAAAAACAAAGATGTATAAAATCTATACATAACTACAGTTTTTGAATGGATGACAATGTTTTATTTTTGCAGGATAGTGTACAGTACAGTACATTATATTGCACATATAGGTGTACTACAGTATCCACGGCTTGTCTTTACAGTACAGTAATTATTTTGACCCTCAGATTTCTACAGATCTGAAAGGTGCAAATTACTTTATACTGCCTATCTTTGGTACTGCCTCTTGGGAATAAAAGAAGTTTCTCTCTGCATCCTTCATGTAATTTAACCTTGGCACAATTTCTTTCTCGACTAAATGCACCTGTACAATACTGTTTAATACTTTAAGTGTGCCTAAAGTCAAAATTTCAAAAATATATGCTGCAAAGATTGAAAATGCATCCAAATGGTCCAGCTCCTATCTTCCAGGACATTCTTGAGCTGAGACATACTGTACAATTTAAAATGATACAGTACACCCCACAATAATGTGTGATGACATTCCTGTATGTACTCATTTTACTGGCTTTGGTTCTCATAGTTTATTACAAAAGCCACTACACCTTGTACCAAAACATGATCAATGTCTTACCGTTACAGGGTGACTAAGCTATACCCTCTTCGTACAACATGCTATGCAGTGAACAGTAAATTTAGGTTTCAAGGTTATATTACCATCTTTATTTCAAAAGGAAACAAAAGCAGACCTGAGTGGTATGAGAAGAACATCACAAATTATTGTGCATCCAACTATTTAAAATTAAAAGAATAAATTTCAAAATTTTTATCTCAGCAATGGAATAAGCCATGAGAATGAGAGTTAGACAAATGAAAAATAATTATATTCTTGTTAATTCTAGACTTAAGGTGCACTTTAATCTCAAAACCTTCACCTACAGTAGAGTAACATTTTTGAAAACTACTGTACTGCAATGGAACAGATCCCTACTGTACATACTGTCCCTACTAAAAATCTTGAGTATTAGCTGAAAAGTTTTCCCTTCAACCAGCTCCAAACTAGACACACACTGTATATAGTCCACTTTTTGACTTTCAAAGAAGCATGTGTCCCCCACATACATTGTCCTCTTTGAATCAAAGTTTATACAGTCCAGAACTGATTCAGAGTTCAGATAAAGACCTGTGATATTACAGCCTGATCAGCATTTACATCCTGAAGTACAGTATATCATGGACCTCTCTGTGATAATTCAGATACATGTATCCAAAGTGAACTCAGTGATGTTTGGACCTGCAGTACATCTTATTCTTAATGTGAATGCTGAATCTTACACTGAAATTCATACAGTGTCATCAGGGAGTTGCTATAGTACTGTACTTACAGTATTTGCCAAATAGCAACGCCCTGGTAGACTGGCAAGAGCCACACAGAGAGGTGACTTAAAGGGAAACACTGCCAACACAATGCATCAACATGGCAAACAAAGAACTTAGTACCTACAATCAGTATTCAACCATTTTAGTCAACAGAAATTGAAGTCAAGAAGAACACTGGTGTATTGTTGTGTACTTGATAAGTGAACCACCCATTGTAAGGGTGCTTCCACTGTACAGCACTATTCAGCAAAAAGCAAGGTGACTTTTATTAGGCTTGGGGGACTCCGATATTTTTGGCGTTGGGTACCCGTGGCCTGAATAGTCCTAACTCTGAAGCGTCCTGACTCCTATTTGGTATCGGTTTCATTGACCCCATAACTGCCTCCTACACACATATAGGCTAACTTATTGTACCGAGCAAGTATTACTTGGAATAAATTGCCTCAGGAAATCGAGTACTTACCAACTATAAAGTCCTTCAAATGGAACTTAACTATTATGTCAGTACATACTAACTTTTCAAAGTAACGCAATTACTGTATGCTGCTATATATATATATATATATATTTTTTATTATAAATTTGTAATTTTCTTTTTTTTTTTTTTTTGTTTTTGTTTTTCTATTTCAATTTTTAGGGAGTGTAACTACTCGTTAAGCCTATTAAGGTTTCTTAGAGCACTTCCTTTCACAGTGTTGTCTTGTTTATTGAATAAATGTGTATTGGGAAAGCACTTGTAATTCGATCTTTGAAGAAACAAAAAAATGAATGAATGAATGAATGAATGAATGAATGAATGAATGAATGAATGAATGAATGAATGAATGAATGAATGAATGAATGAACTATATTTTGAGCAGGAATTATGGTATAGACAATGTAAGAAGTAAACAATATGCATAAACGGTTGTGCACGTAATGTGTGGGCATTATGTGTTATGTATTGACAGACTGTAAGTGTATTGAATACAATTACAGTACTACTGTAGCATTGAAAAGGGCTGCAGTAGAATTTCAATGGTGTATTGAACGGAAATGAGGAAAATTTTTGATGTTAGTACTGTGAGTAGTGAGTAGCACGTAAAAAAACATGTTCATGAATGGTTTTTATAATTTTGAAAAACTCCACTGGAGTCGTGACTCTAAGGAAAGTGGAGTCGAGTCCCAACTCCCAGACAAGAGTAGCGACTCTGAAGTAGAGGTCAGGTTACCCGCCCAAGCCTGATTTTTGTCTCTGTGTGTACAGTGTACATCCAACCTAGGGAGCTACAGTAAGTATAACTTTATTTTTTTATTTTTTTTTTTGAAAGATTTAATTTTCACAATGTACTGTATTTAGTATTTACTCATGGTTTCTTGTTTTTGTAACATACTTCTGACTTTGAAAACTTTAACTTGCTGTCCCTCAGCTACAATCTGGGGCAAACGTAACAACGTATTGTTTGTAAACTACTCCATCACTTTTTTGCCATATGGAAAGCTAGATGTAGATGAGTGTCTTCAGTCTAAATCATAGGACATCATTCTCCCTTACTAGTCACTGGGGCGCTTATTAGGTTTTATAACATTTTTACTGATTTTCCAAATTTTAGGCTATAATCTGTAGGTGCGAACATCAAGTAAAATCCCAACTTTTCAACCAGAGGTCAGGTCTTGCACTGTACAGTGGTAGGCGATTTGAGTAAGGGCAATTTCACGTAATGAAGGGATGGCCATTCTATTGTTGTGTACAGTACTGATCGCTGAAATAGAATTATTCAGACAGGAGTTCAGTTCTACAAATTCAACTTAAATACTGTCAATACATTCCCTCCTATCCCAATTTGTAAAAGCATGGTAAAAGAAACCAGTAATTTGAACTTATACCCATGGATGATTTTTCATATATTGCTCACTCTCGCATCCGCCTGCACCGCATCTGCCTGCACCTCTACCCCTGGCATTTTTCATTCAAACTGATGTCATTTTTTTACAGAACACTGTATGGTCTTGTGGTATCCAGGGGAGGTGTGCTAATTGGATCAATTCGTGGCTGAATGGTAGATCTCAGAGGAAAGAAGTCACAAGTAGTGTACCACAGGGGTCTGTTCTTGGCCCAATTCTTTACTTGATTTTCATCAATGATATTGATAGCTCTCTCACATCTAGTGTAAGTAAGTTTGCTGATGACACTAAGCTCTACAGAAAAGTAAATGATGAAAGGGATGCTTCACTGTTACAAAGGGACTTAG
>WURT03148940.1:0-11026 GCA_009936505.3 Holothuria glaberrima
TATATATAGTACATGAATAGAAGCAACAAACACAGGCAACAGTTTGTGAGGACAGCAACCTGTTTTTTACACGTTGATTTAAGTGCAAATCTCGTCATCCCAGACAGTTTCAATTCTCCCAACTATGTAACTTGTAGGGCCTCCCATAACTGTATAAAACTCCCCCTTGTGCAGGCACAAACATATTTTACTACTTCAAGGCCATGTCCTGGTGAGCATACAAGGCTATAATGTGTAAACCAAGCACTCTCTATGCATTGTGTGGAATGTGAGGCACTCTGCATCTTTTAAATTTTCAAACGTTGCTGTCAATCAAAGAGCAGTCACCAACTGAGAATTTTGATGCTCCATACTAAAATATAATTTGGGGTGACGAGTGTATGGCTTTAAGTACTAAAAATGTAAATATTTGAACTTAACGTTTGCCAGTCGTGTTTCATAGATGCCCCTGTATATCTGCCACAGTTGCATGATGCAAATTCCTGGCGATCAAGAAAACCGCACAAAGAGACAACGTTTTAATGAAATTGTACATTAACCATGTGACAACTCTTTAATATTAATTGAAATAAGGTTATTTGAAAATTATGATCATGTAGCCTATATGGTACAAAACAGCAAATTCGGGAGGTCCGAGCTCCTCAGTAAAATTTTGAAACTAACAACTTATGTTGTAAGTCTTTCCCGGCATCTGGAAATCAAGAAGCTTTTTATCAGTTTATGGCATTGTAATTTTTATGCAATGTCAGGTGACTACCCATTTTGGAACTGGCAAGATGTAACCAGTGATTATGATCAAGTACCTATCAAAACAAGTAATACAGAAAAACATAGAGTTCGGTATTTTCAATCAACCCCCCCCCCCCCACCCCACCACAACCCCGCTATTTTTCCTTTCTCTTACCTAATATAGCTCACACGAGGTACTGAAGAACAGACGTATAGCATCAAGGGGAAAGATATTCAGGCATAATAAATGTTCTCAACTTTGCTAGGGGAGGAAATCTTTTATTGGGCACCTGCCCTGTCCAACTTGCCCTCTCTGCTCTCTCTTTAATTTACCCCAAGGTTTTTGTTATTTCCTGACAGAATCTATGGACCAGAAGGCTTGCGTTCCGTGCCAAGAATGGATGCCGGTAAGATGCAAGCCTTACATTTAGCTTGCACCGGGCGATTTTTCGTATGGGTTTGCTTAAAGAATGTTGGATCAGACTTCAGATTTTTGTACAAAGTGTTTGATCACATCCCACATCTTATTGAATACAAAACTGGGGTATATTTGAATATTAAGTTATAATTTCTTTCATTTTTGTAACATTACCTTGATTTGCACCCAGTTCACACTGACATAAGTTCATGAGTTCATTTCACGTGGATTCGATTGTGGCGATTGGTCCAAGCTCCTACAATGTAAGGATTTGTAGGGTGTGTATGAAATTTGGAAACAACAAACCCACCCAGAATGTTATAGCCTACATGGAGTACTGATGAGACAAGTTTATTATTGCCCACGAAGAGCAACGAACCAAATGACATTAATTCAGACACTTTATAAAAGATATGGGTTAGCTAATTTAACATTGGACAGGTAACTGTCACATTAAAATTCCTTCCTAATATCGTCTCTAGTCCTCTTTCCTTCCCGTTGCTCCCCGTTGTTCCAGCACTGTGTGAGCACGGCGAAGACCTTTAAGGGCGCCAGCAGCCCGCGGGTTTGAATCCGAGTGGGGGCCGGCGGGTTTGAATCTGAGTGGGGGATCCCCTTACTCTTTGGAAGTTCTGTCAATGTGTACAAGTGAGGTCCCTTTGTGAGTAATTAAAGTTTTTTTTTACTAAACGCACGAAGGGGTATAGATTTTTAACAGAGGGTAAGACTTCTAGCGGGCCTGGGACCCCCAGATTCGCCCTAAGGACACGCCGGCAACCCTGCCGTTAATGCAAAATTGAGGAAGTTATAGAATAAAGGTATTTCTGATATTACAATTTTTGAGAAAAAAAGATATCGTACGCTCTTTAAGATGTCCCATTGATTTTCAGATGCACTCAACCAGTCAACATGGCGCTGCTATACTTCAAAAAATGACAACTCCTTGCACTGATTGATTGAAAATAGATTGTCTGTTGATTTATTTTTGAACCGCGAAAGTATTAAGTCACGATGATCAGCTCTCCTCATGATGTTCAGCTTTTTGTTTTTTTTTTTCTTCTAATAATGTATTCAGTTATTTTGGTATCAGAGGAGAGGATGGTGGCGTTTCGAGGCTATCTGTATAGCAGGTCCCTGATGGTGCCTCACACGACCAGTGGCGACACCAGAATTTTAAAGGGGCTTTTTGAGTTGGGTCACAAAATTCATGATTTTTTTTCACAGCTGTTGAAATTCACTCACATCTTAAAGAGATTCTGTCCATCTGACTCACAACTGAAATGGTAATGCCAGGGTCATTAATGATTAAAATCATTTATTACAAATTTGTGACCAGACACTTTTTACCATTATGTAGCAATCATATACAATCCCTTTCCACAAAAACTAGTTTCTCGCATTTTTGGTAAATGTAGGAAGTGAAACATGAGTAATGAGGCTAATTAGAAGCATTGTCATGCAATGGTCACCTTCAAACTCGTCACAAAAATGGTAGATGTCAACTCAATGAGCCGCTTTAAAAGTGGGGAAAAATGGAGGGCAAAAGAAAATGTTGGAGGAAGTTCTGAGGTTTTAGCATATCACTGGGTGAAAAGTTAAGTCTAGGGATAGGAACATTTTGGTTCATGTAATGCATCATCCAATGCAAAGATTCCAAATAATTTTAATGTATTAGGCTATTTCTCCAGTCAGGCCAATATACTTCAGGAGCTGAGTGCGGGCATGGGGAGGGGGCAAAGTTTCTGACTTTGTGCCGCCATTGCTCTCGACATATATCAAGCGCTACCTAACATATAGGAGTGTTCTGAAAAACTGGTTTGCTAAAAATGTCTTTTGTAAAACGCCAGAAATAACCCTTCCAAGGCCCGTCAAAGTTGCGGATAACGAGCAGAACTGAGTAAACAGTGTGAGTGTGTGTGGGGGGGGGGGGTCTAATCTTGTGTACTTGGTCCACTTTTCTTTTTAGACCTACCACTGATAAGATACTGACACTTAGACCCATTTATAGAAAGAATGTTCACAAGGCGTCATTGGAGGGGCAGTTGTTCTGCTATTCACATAACCAACCCCCTCCTAAGGCCGAAAGAAAAGCCTGGGTACACAGCTGCTTAAAGAAAGTCTTACAACCACCATAATAAGGGTTACATACTGTGTGTCAACATGTGGACTGGGAGGCGAGTCATCGTGCAGGAGAGAATAGTATATTCCAATAGTTTATTTCCTCCAAAAGAAAACGGATGCAGTGCTTAGTGGGTTTCATCACACTAACTTGCATTGTTAGCTATTGTCAAACAGATGTCACTTCCGTCCCTTCTCGTTTCCGATTTAACGGACGGTTTATCATGACCACTTCCTGAACGGTTTCTCAAAATAAACCCCGGTTCATGAACATAAATGTAAGTTAATCACGTCTTTTATTCTCTTTTCCTTTGTTGGACATCCGTTAAGTTTGCACATAAACTATTAAATAAACTTGCGCAATAGTAATGTTTGTATCGGCTTTAGTGTAGATGTTCCGTTATCCAGCTAGCTATTTACACTTCGATAAACGATGGAACAACCATGTAAGTGTGCCTATAGATTGCTTTGCAAAAGGGCCCTTGAAATATGGTTTACGATACGAATCTTTGGACCTACCTTACGAGTACAGAGCAAAGGGACTTTTAAAGATTCGTCTATTTTCTACATTTTGCAAACACTCATAACCCGTGAACAGTTGGAAGTTTATCTCCGGTTCACAATAAGAGACCCGCGGGGCAAGTTCGTTGAGTAGACCCTGCCCATGCATTACGTGTTTCACGATTTGCCAAGACGATTTTGACTTCCTGAGTTTTACTTTTTTTCGTATACACCCTGATGCTTACATAAACTCCCTGATGAAATCCATTAATGTAACTTCATATTCCCACTGGCCCCGTCTGATCACTTGCATTTAGGCGACTTAAAATGATCCCTCTCTCTTTCGCCCTCTCTCTTTCGATGTGGACGGATTGTCTGCACCACACTTTGTACATGGCGCTCTGCGCCTAGTAGGTGCATAGGTGCAATGCGTTAAAAGTGAGGGTAGTTAAAACTGACTGAGATGCAATCTGTGAAAATGCTGTTCACACGGGAATCAACACCTTCCTATGCAAGTACATTTTACTTGTTTACTCAAAGGGAAAGGGGCAGATTAATTAATTGAGAAGGGGAAGTCAGTAGCGGCGGAGCTCCCACGGTATAGTCAGAGAGGCGACTACTCCCCACCCCAGACACAAATCTACTGTTGATGCCCCCTGTCTGGTTTTTACCACGGATGTATTGTAAACCTTGTCTCTAACTTTACACTGTGGTCAATTAACGTCAATTAATCGTGCTAAAAAGGGGATCATTCTTGTCACTTTATACGTTAGCTGGAGAAGTCATTCCCCGAAATCTAGGAATATGTTCAGGCGCGTTTCCGGGGGATGGGGTATGTCAGCAACCAATTCATCCAAACGCTCAGTGTCAACCTACAGTTGTACTTTGCTAAATGTCAGCATTCTTCCACTGCGTCCATGTGGGTTCTCATAGGGATCATGGGAACTGAAAAATCTCTGGGTGAGTTGAGATGAAAGGTGAGGGAGGGTGGTAGGCAGGTAGGTGGATGGGAATGTCTCAAAGAATGCTGGAATACGATTTGATGACCAGATCGTCTCAAAAAGAAAGTGAACAAAGTGGAACCCAAAATGGGAAGGGGTGAGCTGGGAACGCCTCCCTCTGGATCCACGCCTGATCATGATATAGAGAATTTCATAGCGTGCTCTTATCTTGATTGACACAGATTGCAGGAATTCCCATCATATGCCAGTGTTAAGTTTCTGTTAATTTCCTGAATTTGACTCGGGAGGACCAACAGGCCCCCTTAAGCTTGTGTTCTTGACTTTCGTTTCTGCACTTTTAATTTTTACCCTCATAACGCGGATTACGTGAATTGTAATTTTTACGAGTATGTGGCAAAAGGTGGTTGAAAGGGTACGTGTTTGCAGAAATATTTAGGGAAGGAAAGTAAGGAATCAATTTACACCCACGTGAGGAAATATAAGAGAAAAGGTTGAGAAGTCCTGGCACATTGATTTCAAAGCAGTGGGTATCATGTAGACTTCACCACAACGCGCACCTTCACAGTATTCCCTCACACCCAGGCTGATCAAAGCTCCTTAGGCAGTTAGGTTCGCTACGCCACTGGAGGTCAGAATAGGAAAAAGTTACATAGTGGCGCCAAAGGCAAACTGAATCTTCTTGGATTTATCCCCAACAATAAATTTATCACCTTCCAAAGTTGCACCTATACACCTTTGCCCCCCAAGGAAATGCCTTTTTCTAACCCCCAGTCAATACGCCAATATTTATGGGAATGATGGATCAATAATGAATTTTCTTCTTACACACCACTTAAATGTATATGAATTCTCGATGGGCAATCTGGCGCTTCTTCATTGTAAGGAATGTTTCATTTTGTTCATCATTTTCACAGAGGTGTAAAATGTACTGATGTACTCATGGTACTCTTTTTAAGACCCCCAGCCCCCCCCCACACACACACAAACACGCACTATCAGGAGTGTGAGGTACTTTTATTTTCCACAAAAAAATCATCGTCGTCTATTGAACTTGGAAAATACATAAGGTATTTGACCTTCCTACTTTTTGGACACTTGTAATAACGGTGGAAAAATTAATGATCCATATCATTAAATATTTGTAAAGTGAATGGTGTACAACTAAAAGGTTGCACCTCCACTTTAAAAATGTAACAGATCCAAACATACCTGTGACAGAGTGAATGACCAAGCCACTTTACTGCGGGTTATGTCTTTGTCTTATTCTTGAGGTTCTGTACTTGCAGAACCAATCCCTTATTTCTCGTTGTCTTACATCTGTTCATGGTGATGGGTTTACGAAGATGATATACGGTACTCTTTTTGTTACCATGGAGCTAATACTTGGTCCAGGTAGTAGCTCCATGGTGTTACTTACCTGGTATAGGTACCAGGAGGTGTACGGTAACTGGCTTCCAAACTAGAAGACCCCAAATCTTTTAAATGAAATATTCTGTTAAAATGTAAATTTGCAAAAATTTCGAATGGTATAGGCCATTTAAATAATTAATTATAGAATGATAGAATGAAAAGAGCTGCTTTTCATTGTCGAAGTACATTATAATACTTTGGGACTTTCCTAATTAGCATAGTAGGCATACTCTTAGTCATTTTAATTATTCCCAGTAATGACATGGGTCCAGCAGCGTCGCCAGACTTTTAGAAGTGGTGGAAACGGGGGTGGGGGTGAAGCGTAAAGCGAGAGGCGCTCCAGAATGAAGGACTAAACCCCTCTGGGTCCGTCGTGGTGACGCGCAGTGATCCCCTGTGAGCGTTGGGCCCAATTTGTCACTGTAGGGCCCCTAAAATCTGGTCAAAGTACAATACTCTATTGGAGTCCATTGGGAGAAGCCCCAGAAGCCCTAGGTATTTATAAATTGTTGACCATTAGTAAAGTGTGCATGAAACAGGCACACTACAGGTATCACTACTTTATGATTCCTGGTGTGGTGCTTGCATGGCTCTCCTCAGAAGAACCAAGTTCCCCCTTACAAATTTGAAGGCATCGGTATGTACAAAACGGACATAAACCGGAGAGTGAAGATCATAGGCGCCAATATGTGGGGGACAGGGGACATGTCCCCACACTTTTAAAGGGGAAGGGGATATCATATCTTTTGTTCCCCCACACTCTTCCCAGAACCCAAATGAAACTCGCAGGTACATGTTAGATTCCTATAGTATAGCTTACAAAATAGCTAATTAAAAAAGTCAAGACATTTAATGGAATAAAATGGTGGAAAATGAAAGTTCAGGTTACACCTCAGATCTTCTGAAATCCACTTTTTCCGGGGCTTCTAAGCCAGTGATGATCCTTCATTGCTAGGTAGTGGCGTAGCCAAAGTTTTCTATGGGGAGGGGGGAGGCTGGAAGAGTGCTGGATCACCAAATGGGAGGGCTGATGTATGTTCTACTGATATTTTTTCAACATATATCTCCGTTCGCCAGTTGGGGTGCTGGGAGTTCCTAGAATTCGTGGGAGGACTAGAGCCCCAAGCCCCCGTAGCTACCCCACTGTTGCTAGGGCTTTTTTATTATTTTCGTAAAAGTTATGTCCCTCCCCACCAACTTTGAATGCTGTTGACGCTCTTTGTGAAGGTATTGAATTATCCTCATAATCGCAATTTTAACAGTTCCCGAACATAAAATCTGACTAAAAGAAAATCAAGTTCACCGTGTTCATATCGATTTACAGTATGCCTGAAAGGTGTGTTTGTGCATATTTTTTCGTACCCAAAATTGCATGGGCGTGGGTACACGGGGGCAAAACCACTTTTCGGGGGAGCTCTTCCCCATTTCCTTGCCCGTGCCCCCTGCCCTCCCTCCTTGGCAACGCGACTGCGTGTTTCTACATCATCTCTGTACATTTCTTTCTTGTAATAATGAGTACTGACGTTGTCAAATGGGTACCGTGACTTTCTTTACTCACATTACAGGTGGCTTAAACGCTCTGCAGGGGTATAATTTTTTTTTTTTACTTTTTTTTTAGAGTCCGAGAACTCTTTGTAACACACACGCTATCCCTTCTGTTCATTCTTCTGTCCTCTTTCTGCCCATTTGGCAAAACTATTAGTGTATTTAAATACTCAAATCCTCCCTCAGCTCATTTGGCAAAACTATTAGAGTATTTTATTACTCAAATAGAGATAAAACTGCAGTGTTGTGGTATATACTGAGATACTGGGGCGGCATATTCACAGTAGCGTCGCCAAGAGAGATGGAAAGGCAGTTGGCCCCCAAATTCTGAAGTTTTCCCTTTCTCGTCTCCGGTATTGTGAGTTACAAACAATGTAATGACAAAGCTTTATGAATGATAACTTGTAGAATTTGACGGTTGCTCTTTTACTGTTCGGTTACGCTTTTATTGACATTTTGAAAAGACGTTGATGAAAATAGTATATGGCCTAAGGGGGAAAGTTTCATAGCGTCTTTCAGAACTAGTCCTGTCGTCCCCGACATTAAATACAGGCGTAGCCAGAGGGACTGCAGAGCCTCGGTCCCTCCATGAGACCCTTCCCTTGTTGCACCCAGGGTGGTGTGGGGGCACCGGCAGGGACCCACCGCTCTCTTTCAGTTTGGGGAGGACCGCGCCCTGTAGGCTGTGGAATTTGTTCAGTTCCTTTGGTAAGTCGTATATACAGGGTACCAAAAGTGAGTAATCTCTCCAGAGGTCAGTCTCTTCGACGATTTGAATATTTTTCCTCTCGAGGAGGGCAGATTCTTTAATCCGAACAAAAGATTTTTGGTGGGATCGTCGCCCATGCATCCCCCTCCAATAGGCCTACTAAGTTGAGATGTCGTTTACACTCATGACTTCGCTACGTTTTCGATCAATATTTTTTGCATACCCTCACCCAACTACTGGAAAATTGTTAAGAAATATTGGGGATAAGTCCTTCTTCAATTCTTAAAAAAAGTTTCTATTATTACAAGTGGTGGATGTGAGGGATGTGCCCTAGGCTTAGTCAATGGGTAGGTCTGCTTTACAGTCAATGACATTGGTAATCCTATTGTTATCTCTTCAACACCTTGTGGCAAGGCCCAGTCTGTCTTTTGATTGACAGACAAAGAACCTCGATGGGCCAAGTGCAAGTACTTGCTGAGGCCACAAATATTACGTAATTCACTTCTTTGGTTGTGGCGCAGTGTGGCCTATCCCATTCATCGAACGTCATGGCTCTCCATTTCAACCAATCGGAGTTCGGAGTGGAATGCTTTGGAAAATACAGCCAATGGCAACCCGAAAAGTTGTAATCCCACCAGTCTAGTATCATGGCACTCTTAGGCACGGTAGAGTATAAGCGGGAGACTCAGTTTGCTACAAGTAGCAAGTAAAACAAGAACAAGAATTTTTACATTTCAGTTGTCACTTCCACTACTCAAGCTGTGAAGACATTATCTGACAAATTTCCTTTCTAGAGTGGGTTTGTCTGTGTTTGAACTTGATAGAAGCATTACACACATACTGTTTATGAATCAACGTGCATGCATTAGACTAGCTTTGAGTTAGCATACATGCGGTGTATATATATACGCGTGTACGTACATTCAACATCAACGTGAGGAACTTATCCCGAGGCCTGATCAGGTGCGCGGCCGGAGAAATCCGCCAGAAAGAGTGCAGATCTTCACAATTTTACCGCGGTAAGACGAATAGTTTTATTAAGTTACATTTCCTTGCATTCTTATGACATTTGAAACTTTGCAATGTCGTTAATTATTGTTTAAGATGGGGGACTTGTAATCTGCTAGAATCTGATTAATGTATGACCACGTTAGAGTTACGTTAGGCAAAGCAATGACAATATTGTAATATGACTGTGTTTTCCCAAGGAACTTAGGCCTAGGCTAGGTTGTGCCACTGGTTAATACTAGTTACTACGGAGATAGCCAATTATTTTTGGCTCGGGCTGCAGCATGTTGGCTCAGCCTAGAGTTTTTAATATCTGCACGTTGTGCAAATTTTATTAGAGGTTAGCCTTTTCGATGAAAGGCTACCGTGTTTGACTTTTGGCGAGCTTTGATTAGGCACCAGTCCAATCCTCGCTTTTCAGTTTTGTCTCAAGTCTTGTTCATGTAATGTTAGATTTCAGCAGAATCTGGTACTAATTTTCCTAGCCCACGAAGAGAACCCATGGCCAGCATCCCTTTCTGAATCTGATCACTCCAAAGGAGTGGATTTTGCAGTCATGTTCGGTGACTACCCTACAATTTTCCATATTCACAAACCATAGAAAGTGCAAATTCACAGTGATGACATAACCATATCTCTGGGAAAGGTACTGCTACTTTCCTCCCCAGTAGCTTCCCCACAGACTTTCCGCACCTAAAATTTCCAGGGCAGAAAATAGCATTCGAAATTAAAGATTAATTTACAAGTGTATCTACTTTATTTCCATTTCTGAGACCAAGAGGATGATGAAATTGTAGGACCGTTTTGGAATCACGTAGAGAACAATGGATTGTATGATCTAGCAGACCTAGGCCTATAGGCTATGTGTAAAGAATTTATTCACAGCATGTGGATATCGTATTGTATAGTGAGAAAGAGAAGTCGGCATTTAAGTACTGAGTACTGCATATTATAAAAGACATCAGTGTAACTGCAGAGACGTTCAGTAATAAGAAAGGTATTCCATTCTATGCCGTTACTTTCCGCCCCTAAAACCGGTAATTCTGCCCCCAAATTCGGGGGGGGGGAAACATTTTTTTAGGGGCAGAAAATAACTGAATTCCCCTGGGAATATCCAAATATTGCAACATAGTTATATAGCCTACAGGCTACAGACGTGAAATGAGCACATTAGCAGATATGTCATCTTTCAAAGTAATGGGGTCCACATACTCGCACAAGTCACTATAATTTAATAAATGTGCTTTGTCAGAACTTTTTTGCTGGTGATAATCTTTAACATGTCCAGTGGAAAAATTTACATCCTCCAAGCTAACTTTGACTTCTGTTATTTTTTGATGCACAATGTTTCTGTTGTAACTTTTGGACAAACAAGGTGTTGCTATTGTAACTTGTGGACAGACAAAATTTAGAATATCATCCCGTGAATGTTTGAAATTATTTCACAACAGTTAATAAGTTTGCATTAATCCATTCACACTTTGCAAACAGACTACATAAAGAGTATGAAAATAAAAGCAACCCATTTTCAGATTAGTATTTGCGAAACTTAAAGGCCAAAGAAATATTGCTTTCTAAGTAGGCACATATGATAAAGGAACAAATTATAAACAAGTAGCAGCAAAC
>WURT03148951.1:0-11026 GCA_009936505.3 Holothuria glaberrima
CAGCCTATATGCGTGACGTCATAGCCTGTTCGAATCTGATATAGAGACATGGGCACCATTGACTTTATTCCCTAATTAACCTGTTCAAGTATGTAAACTGTGTATTGCCTCAAAAAGTTTTCCACTAAGTGAGATGAGGATAAACCAACGTGTAATACAATGACTGCAAGATATTCTGTGGAACCGAAAGTTTGATTCTTTGGAAAATTCTAACAATTCTGGAAATCTTAGAGCATTCACTATCAACATTGGCTTTCTGGGTTAAGTGCTGGACAAGTAAGATACCGAGGAATTCTACAGTTAAACTTTCACGTCTCTTTATTCCTTTCAAACTTTCAATGTCACCCACCGCGTCTCATGCACGGAACGCACTTAATCCCTCAAAATGTCTATTTTCATCAAAGCCAATCTTTGCTTCACTTGATAACACGATGCTTTATTCAATTGTTATTTGGCCAAATCCGTTGTGATGGTTATTCAAATTTAATGTTACTCCTCTACCAGAATTAGCCTAGTGATACTCCCTGCAGATGCCTCTATGAATCAAATTAAATTACACATTACACAGCATAGGAAATGTGAAGGACGACTAATGAACTATTTTATCAGACCCTAAAGAACTTCAAGCAAGATCTCGGGAAGACTGAATTGAGTTGATCAGATATTTCGAAAGCAACATTGAGAACAACCTGTAGTATCCATCACTTTGAAACACAGTAGCTGGCTTTCGTTTTCTTGCAAAAAATGTGCGTAAATGACAGTATGCAGGATGCTTACCTTGATTACTGTTATTACATTTTAATGCATCACTTGAACAGATGCTTTTCAGCCTTGCGGTGGAGATTTTTTTCCTAAATCATGCTAAGGTTCTGTTTAACAGTGTTCTCAACGAGTTTGTTGTTGTATCAAGACTTCTTATTATCCAAAGCCAAATGTCCTCTACTACTGGATGTTAAGACAATCATGGTCACTGAGGATACTTCTGTTTTGTTAGATTGTCCATGTGTAGTAGAGAACAAAGGATGGCGGCACAACAGCGTTGTTATCTTTTCCCGTCGCCGTTTACAACGTGAGGAATATCGCAGCAGTTTTACTCTTCTGGACAACTATTCACTCAGTATAAAATCAGTGAAATTTCACTTCGGAGGAATTTACCAGTGCTCGTGTGATTTTACTTACAAAAAAAAATATTGCCTAGAAGTTTTAGAACTTACAGGTTTGTGTTTTAATTAATTAGATCGCCATTTTGATGGTTCCCTATGAGGTGAGAGTTTAGCAGCGCACACACAAGAGAAATGTATTTAGCGTTTATAATTCAGTACTTCTGTTTTAAAATGTATACGAAGCCGAAAAGAGGGCATGTTTGGTATGCCTTCTACACAAATCTTGTCAACTGTATATATGTTCAGTTTTCAGGAGTCAACTCTCTGTACTATGCTACTGCGCAGGCAGATGATTATTAGTTGTCTAAAGAATACGAACCAAAAGCGATTAGTAAATAAACGGTACAATTTGGAGTAAACTTATCCACATCTCCATCATGGCAACGAATTTCGCAACCTTTTTAGCAGGGAGTTTCGAATCGTATACGTAGTTATCTAAATAATCTACCTTGGTAATATTAGGCCTATATCACATACATGAAGCATACTGTACCCCAAAGACTAGCAGTAATACCGATCTAATTCTGAAAATCTTAAGTATAATTGTCCCGGCCTTCTGTGTCATAGTTTTAGAATATACCCTAAATCCATCAATTTACATCGGTTCTTTTTAGAATATCAATTCTTATACGACAACGTCCTGTAGACTTATCCCACTGTTAGAATCTCTTGGTACCGTACATACAGTAAAAGCATTGTCGACACATATTGCAGGGTAAGTTTAATAATTTACATGAAATTTAATATATAACACATTTGCCGTTCTAACGTTACAAACAATATAGAAATATTAGTGTCGCAATCTTTTTTAACTTAAAAGCTAATCCTCACAGAACTTTTAGAGTACTTGTAAGCATTGCAAAATTATACCATAAATTTTAAAGAATTATAAAGGCTGAATCTCAATATTTCATTCAATGCAAAATGAGAACAGGTCGCCCCGATAAAATAAAAAAAAAATCCACCTAAAACCATTAGAAGACTGATACTGCCATTGAAAAAGATATATATTCTTTTAAAGTTGTCACTCAAAACTTTTTGGTTACATTCGGCCTTACTTTGACACTATATAGTTTCTCTTGGGTTTAATTTTATAAAACAATGCAGAAAAAAAATTAAGAGTAAGAAAGGTACCCCTATTTTTGAGGTCAAAATTTAAAATCGAAAGCTACACAGTAATTGCATGTAACTTCACGTTTAAAAAGCCTGGCGTTTTAAACTTTTAATAACTGTGGGCAATAGTTCTTCCTCATTTTCTACATATTCTTTATTGTTACTCCAATAAACATTTCTCAGAATGATTTGGTTAAAAAAATGACAAATTCCGAGTAGTTATTCTTTGATCTTTTGCATTAGACCATGGCAAACAAATTTGTATGTAGTGTAAGTTTAAGGAGAAATTAAATCCGGCAATGCAGGTTTCTCTCGGACAAAACGGCGTAGTCCCCTACTAAAATATTCCGTACACCCATAGCCTAGGTGCAAAGCCTTGCCTCTAAAACACGTTTTTCGTTCCAAATAAAAGATCATGCATGTTTTCAGTATGTGATTATCAGTGCTCTAGTACTCGAGACCGGCCTCGGACTCGGACTCGAGACCAGTCTCGAGTCACGATTTTAAGGACTCGTGGCTCGGACTTGGAAGGCAAGGACTCGGACTCGGGCTTGGTCTCGTTCAGTAATGCAAAATGAGAACTGGTCGTCCTGGTCAAATAAAAAAAAAAAAAAAACACCTAAAACCCCTATGAGACTGATACTGCTATTGAAAAAGATATATATTCTTTTAAAGTTGTCACTCAAATTTTTTGGCGACATTTGGCCTTACGTTGACACTCCAAAGTTTCTCTTGAGTTTCATTTCACAAACAAAATGCAAAAAAAAAAAAAAAAATGTAATAACGGTTTCCCAATTTTTCAGGTCAACTTGTAAAATCGAAAGCTACACAGTAAGTGCTTGTAACGTTGCGTTTAATAAACCTGACGTTTTAAATTTGTAATTACTGAAGGCAAAAATTTCTCCTCATTTTCAAGATATTCTTTGTTGTAGGTCGAAAAAACATTTCTCAGGATGCTTAGGATTAGGGCAATGTTTCCAAATGACAAATCCCGCGCAGTTATTCCCTGATCTTTCGCCTTGGGCCATCAAACAAATTTGTACTTAGTGTAAGTTTGAGGGGACTATTAAAACAGAACTATATACCCAGGACTGGTGCGTGGACTTCATTCCTTGGAGTTCGAGCAATATCTTTTCGGATACTCTTTGAGGGGAAAAACCGGGCAATTCAATCAGGCAATGCAGATTTCGCTCGGACAACATGGCGCAGCCACCTACAACTGTAGGTAGTGGACCACTAATTCAAGGGAATCCCGGCGGAGGAGGTTACCCTACGAATTTAACACCCTAGAAAAAACCTTTTGGGGGACAGTTAAGACCATGTTACTGAAGTGATGTGTTCAATTTGAGATGTGTATCTGGTAGAAGAGGAATTGAAGTACTCCTCCTACAAAAATGAAGAAAACTGAAGGTATTTCAGGCACTTTTTTGCAATATATCCTTCCGCTATGCAAAATAGTTTTTGAATGAGTAAAACAGCAGGAACCACCACTCTATTATACAAGCCCTTCTAGCTCAAAATTTCAATGGTCATGATACACAAATTTGAAACTATTGTGAAAGGCCTACTGGTGAGCTTCCATATGAGGGGTAGCTTGGGCCCATTGAAAACTTCTACAAGGGTCCAGAGGCCACGAAATGGACCAAAGTTAGTGTGTAAGTCAAAGGGGAAATAATTAGTGGTGCGCTACCTATAGAGCATACTTCAGAACTGTCAATTTTCCTGGATAAAGAACAATTCTGAATCATCCTGCGTAGGTAAGACCATGTATGCATATAAAATCGTCAATTTCACGCTTGAGTGATTTTTGGAGCCAAATTCCCGTTTTTCGAGATTTTGCTGTATTAGGGGGTAGGGGTATAGCTTAGTGAATATTCTATGTAGCTTTCAGCTCCAGTAAGTTATATTGAAACATATGATGACTTTGCGGGCCTAACGTCTCTCTCGTTAAGAGATTACAGGGGCCTAATCTGCGAATTAATTCCCTGGAAACACGTATTGTGTGTACGAACATGTTGCTGCATTTGTGATCTTACTAAACCTATATGGTTATCTTTAGAACGAAGGATGCAGGCCTTAACTGAATTGTATGGACCATTTATTTGTCAGTACCTCATTTTTCTTCTTTGCTGGAATCAGACGTAATGTGAAATGTTCCAAGGCTTGTTCATTGGCCATTTTTCAATAGACAAATGGGTAGTCTGTACCCAAATTAGGCTGCAGTCATGCAGAAGCCAGGTGATTTCTGACAGTATTTTAGAGCATGAAAACTCCCCTCTTAATGATGCTGTTTGCAAAAGTAGGACAGAAAATGGAGCTGTATGGGACAGAGAGTGGGTGGAAAGATAGGTACACTCCGCCGATGAAATCCAAGATAGTCAAATTATGCAGTTTAATTCTAATTAAGCTCAGAGTCATTAATTTGCTAGGGATTGTTTAATGCATTAACTGTGCAAGAAGTTAATGGTTATGCAACGAAATATTGAGACTTGAATTATTTGAAAATAAAATATTTT
The DNA here is from genome assembly GCA_009936505.3 of Holothuria glaberrima. NCBI lineage: Eukaryota > Metazoa > Echinodermata > Holothuroidea > Aspidochirotida > Holothuriidae > Holothuria > Holothuria glaberrima. Next base: position 4,793 of record WURT03148951.1, read on the forward strand.
GTCTAAGATATTTATCACAAGAATTTTGAACGATTTACAGTTTACGATGATAGTTTTTTTTATGAAATGCTGTGCAAAATACGGCCTTTTTTATTTGGTCTGCCTCCCATGTATTGTTTGATAGTTACTATATTTTGTTTGCTTGTGTCATATGAATGTAGAAAATGATGACTTTTGTTTTTGTTAATATTTATAGTCATGTTTATATTGATTTTGTTGACCACAGTATTGTTGACTTAAGAATTTGTTTTAGAAATTTGTGTATCTTTCTTTCGTTATGATGATGTTTGACCAAGTTTGAAAATGTTCATGTTTTGAATTACTTACATATTGGCAGTGTAAGCTAACTCCAACCAGGGAGGAAAACGTAAGATGGTAGCATCTTACATAAAATGTTACTTATTGTTTTGTTCCTTTAGATCTCTATTTTCCTGTAATAGTCTACTGCGAGTCACAAGTCCTCACTGCTGGCATAGGCCTATTAAGAAACTTTTAAAGTTAACTTTTCAAAGTAGTAGTTAAGCGTCCAGTCTATTTGTGTTTTGAGCAACCTCCTCTGTGTATTGGAGTGTACAAGAGGTCACATTGTTTGTTTAACCTTGTAGAGGCTTCTCCAAGAAAATAGACCTGTTTACTCTGTAGGATTTTCCCTGTAAGAAGAATGACATCATAGTAATTATGATGTCATCAGAAACCTTTAAAGGATTATTTCTTTGTAAGTTGTCAAACTTTGTAAGGAATACTAGACAGGAAGTTTTAGGAGTTATTTTATTCTTTAGAGTATGTATGTAAGGTGGTTTGACCAAAAAGGAGATAAGATTGAGATTAAGATATAAAACAAGACAGTTTCCCTTGCTATTCGAGAGGAGACCTGTAACAGCCACCAGAAGAAGAGGTGGTGACTTGGGAGTAACTTCCAGTCCCAAGGCGGAAGTTGGCCCTTGTATCAATTTGTCAACTTAGTGTTCCTGTATGAGTGCCCCCCCCCTTCCTCTCCACGTTCTGGGCAATTCCATTCATTTAAAATTATACCGTATGCTGTCAGAAAATTTATACATCCGTGGAATGCTGCAGTGTTAAAACCACTACATTTGTTGGACCTGTCTGTAAGAGTAAAGTCCCGCGGTTAGATCATGCTGTTCTATCGGTAGCTCTACCTGTTCACACGAAGTCTCAATTCGAAAATTAAAACCTGTTTACATGAAGTCTCAATTCGAAAAGTTAGTAACCAATGAGTGGCATTAAAATTTGTACCTATAATGAGCGATGACTTAGGCAAGTTAGAAAACGTAAATACCAAATTATTCACTTATTTCCTTAGATATAGTTTTGATATTTTAGTCACCCACGAAACCCATAGTTCTATTAATGATTAAAGCTATTTGACAAACGAGTGGGGAGGTAAAAATTTTCCCCACGCGTACCCCTTTAAGTAAAGGGTTGCTATTTTCTTTAAACCTGGCCTCTCTGTAAGCATAGAAAAAGAGCATACCAATCGTCGTGGTAGATGTTTAATCGCCGATGTATAGTTAATTGTCGTAGCTTTACTCTTGTTTGTACCTACGGCCCTAATTTTGATGATCCTGCTTTTTACAGAGACGTCTCTCCTCTCACTGAGACCTTTGACTGTAATACCACTGTATTATTTGGGGAGGGGATTTTAACATTGTTTTCAATTTGGCTTTGGATAAGCTTGGTGGAGATCTTCGTATATTTTATGGCCCGGGATGAGTGTATATCTGCTATTTACGTTCACAACTTAGTGGATGTTTGGAGGAGAGAAATCCCCTACTTCAAGATTTTACATGGCATTCCAATATCAACGATTTCCTTTGTTGCTTAGATTTATTACTTATATTATGTAGCCTGGTTGATGTTAAATTCCACCCTCCACTTCAGTCTGATCACTCCATTGCTGTACTTACTATTTGTACTCATGAAGAGTGCAGGGGAAGGCGATGTTGGAAATTTAATAATCCTCTCCTAAATGATACCGATTACATAAATATTATACAAGATCTCTTCTCGTCTGATTTTCCTTCCTGGCATGGGCTTGACCCTTTTTGTCAGTGGGAAAGAATTAAATATACTATTCGCAATGTACATTACAATTAAGTATTCCATTATTAAGGCACAGAGTTCATGTAGGAACAAAAATGAAGTTTTATGTAATAGTTCTACTCTTGTGCAACTCCCTTATGAGGATAACTTTGATGAGACTCGTCGCAAACACTATAAGGCTCGAGAAAAACTAAAGGCTATCTATAACATTACACTACAGGGTATAATTGTAGGGTAAAGGGCCAGATGAGCCGAATTTGGTGAGAAGAGTTACAAACAGTTTTTAAATTTTGAGAGAGGAAACAAAAGAAATAATAGTAGTTTTCACTTAAGGAATAAATCGCATTTGGCGGACTATTATTGGTGAATAAACCGTCGAGACTCCAAATAGCAAAATAACGGACGAGGCGAAGCCGAGTCCGTTATTTTGCCAAATTTGGAGTCGAGTCGGTTTATGAGACAATAATAGTCCAACAAATGTGGTTTATTCCTATTCTGCCACCAAAATCTGTGAAAAATATCTTCATTATTATCAACTTTTACGATTACTGACCGTGTGTTGTGGAATATCAGGTCAGTGTTTAACCAATCAGAATGCAGGATTCTCAATAACGGATGGCTAGAGGTGGTAGAATTGCAATTAGATAATGATGCTTTCATTTATAAGAGTAAGAAAATCTTACATGAAATTCGTAACGTCTATAGTTCATTGTATAATCGCTCTTCGAATCATGATTACGATTTCATCCCAGATCTTGCACACTTTAATGATTTTGACTTTAGTGCTGACATTTGTAATGGTCCTCTCTCAACCTTGAGGAATGTTATCAAGCATTATCTTCCATGCCGAATGGGAAATCTCCTGAACTTGATGGGTTGTCTACGGATTTCTATTAGCAATTTTGGCCCGTTATTGGACAATATGTTGTAAATTCTCTGAATTATGCTTACAATCACTACTGTTTATCCCCAGAACAAAACAGAGGTATAATTACATTTATTCGAAAGCCGGATAAAAATCATGATAATATAAGTAACTACAGACCGATAAGCCTTCTGAAAACCGATTTTAAAATTTGTACCCAGTCTCTTGCTAACCGATTAACGAATGTTATTGCTGATATAACTGGTGAAAACCAAACGGGTTTTATTAAGAATCGCCTCATAGGAGAAAACATTCGTTTTGCATTAGATGTTATCACTACACAAATAAGCATGATATTCCTGGTTCCTTTTTTTTGTAGAATTTGAGAAGGCTTTGGATCATGTTGATTAGGGTTATATAGACTTTATGTTGAATTACTTTCATTTTCAGATTTTGGGGATAACTTTCATTCGTGGGTTAAAACTATTTACAAAGGCAGCACTGTGTGTGATTTGAATAATGACCATTCAACGGTTTTAATTCTTTGCTATTGAAAGAGGAATACGATAAGGATGTCCACAAAGTCCTTAACTTTTTATTCTTGCTCCAGAAACCTTGGCTAGGTAGATTATTTACGACAGTGCATTTAATGGTCCCCATATCTTTGGAGAGAACATAAACATTTAACAATATGATAACAACACTATCTTTCCGAATGATGCCCGTGATTCTCTTGTGAATGTAATTACTGTTCTTGATAATTTTGCCTCCGCTACGGATCTTAAAATCAATTATGGTAAATCACATCTTTTTCCACTTGGTTCCTGTCAACCGACTGCGTGGTCAAGTGGTTAGAGCATCCGACTTGCAGCCGGAAGGTCTGGGGTACGACTCCTCGCAGAGTCATACCGAAGACTTTAAAAATGGAACCTACTGCCTTTGTGCTTGGTGCTCAGCATAAGCAAGGAGCAGGGAAAACAAGCCAGTGAGCCACAACTGGAAAAAGGCCTTGGCCAGGCTCGACTTAAACCACTCGGTTAAGAACTGAGCCGCAAAACCTCAGCTAACTTACCTACTCCTCTTGGTTCCTTTGTTAATAACCATCCAGCTTATATTATGGATTTGAGTACCACTATTAATAATGGTCCAATTAAATTTCTAGGTATCCTACTCACCCATGACGTAACGACCCATTTCGCTCAAACTACACGAAGAAGCTTTCTAGGTTAAAAAAATCAACTTAAATTTGGTGCACCAGGGATTTTACTCCACTTGATAGAAACATTATTGTTAAAGCTTATGGCATTAGTCAGCTTGTATTTTTGTTCCAAGTGCTTCCAAATCCCCTAACAGATTTATTTTGTAGGAATTTACAGAGTAAATTTTTTTATTTTATTTGGAGCGGTAACCCCGACAAAGTTAACAGAAGCAAAATGTATAACATTATCAATAGAGGGGGCATTTGGTTATTCATTTACAGAGTTTTGCATATGCATTGAAAGCCACTTGGGTTGGGAGGTATAAGGATCCTAGTAATACGGGCTTCTGGAAACTGTTCTTTGAACACTTTCTCTCTCAGTTTGGTAAAGACTTTATATTCCATAGTAACTTTCTGCTAGGGATGTTGAATTTATTGTGAGCAACTTCATTATTGATATATGTAAAAGTTGGAGTGATGCTTCTTTTACCACTCCGAATGACAATTATGGATCTCAGATACTTTGGAATAATTCTCATATTAAAATTGATAATTCTATTGTTTATGACAAAAGACTTCATTTGGCCGGTGTAACTTTTGTTAAGGACTTGTTTTGGCTGATGGTAGTAAAATGTCATACGATGCGTTTAGGAATAAATATTAAATTTTCAACTATCCATTTTCTAGATTTTTCCGATTGCTTTCAGCAATTTCAAAGTAGAGCACCAATGGTGCAGTAGTTCAAACTGAATAAATTTAAAAAAACTAGTTTGAACGCAATAGATGCATTGAGGTGTCAATAATCATAATACAAGGAAGTCCTAGTTTCTAGAAAGGTAGTTGTCATATTTGTACATTTTTTGTGAATTTGTCATAAAATGACCCATAGAGCCCAAATGGGACCCTGGACCCCAAATTCCAGTACAATCCGAATAGCCCATGATTTTTTTTTTATAAAATGGCCATAGGGCCCAAATAGGACCCTGAACCGGAAATTCCTGCACATGAAAATCCATCAAGGCATGTAGTGTGAGATTCACTTTGAAGAATTTGAGGATAGACATGATAGAGTGACGTTGGCAGACCAAAAAAGCTCAAACAGCTTATAGCTTTGAGCATTTGTGGACAGACATGATAGATAGAACCTGTGTTCTGTTTGAAATACTGCCATTTAACCTTTGACTTCCCCATGCTCTGACAATGCACACACAGTGGAAATACCCAATGAATATACCCGTTAAGCAGCTCCCTTTAAACTAACCTCAACAACCTCACAGGATTGACGTCTCGTACACAGACAGTTTAAAAGGGAGAGCAGTATAAAGAAAAATAGGAAGTGGACTGATTTTGTGAGACTGGTAAAAATAGAGGGGTAGCACAAAATTGGTTAGAAAGGTATCAAAAGTATTCTTTATCCCCAATTGGAGGGGTAATTTGTAATCTGCAAATGCCAGTCGTCCTGAGTCGTTCTGAGCAATTTGAAGATAAATTGGTAATGTATCTTGGAGAAAATTGTATTTCAAAATATTTACAACTATGGTCTGAAAGACCTTAGGATGACCTTTGACTTACATTTTTACATCCAGCTGGAATCCCTTCAAAAGTCAATTAATTAACCATAGTTGGTAAGTATCGGTTTCACAGGTGCAAAACAATATCACATCAAAGATATTTTAACTTTTTGACCTCTAATGACTTCGTATGACCTTGGAGCAAAAATCTGTGTACAACCTTGAAGAACCACTATGTAAGAAATATAATGACCAACTTTCAAGAACATAAAGCGCTATTTGTGGGAGGAGGTACGTTTTGAAGATATTCACATAACGGCCTTTAATGACCCTTAAATGACCTTGACCTCAACTTCTTGAACGTGACAGCTAGCCTACTGTTCAAAGACCAACAATGTGTGCAGGTTTTGCTAAAATCGGTCGACGAATGTGCGCCTGAGAGCATTAAAGGCGATTGAGGACAGACGCGATAGATATACGCGATAGATAGACGTGATAGATAGACGTGATAGACAGATTGACTAGATAGATAGATAGATAGATAGATAGATAGATAGATAGATAGATAGATAGATAGATAGATAGATAGATAGATAGAT
>WURT03148994.1:0-11025 GCA_009936505.3 Holothuria glaberrima
GGGGAAAGAAACATGGAAATAAAAGGTATTTGAAGATATCAGGTCATTTCATATTGAGAATGCCATTGTTTTGTGAGAGATTTGGCAGTCTTCCATTTTTCATACTTCCTCTTAAATTTAAGCATCATATCAGAAAGCTATTCTGTATGTAAGAAAAATGGCAATGCCACCTCTGGCATTGTCTTTGCATCATACTGTAATATTTTTTCTTTTTTCAACTAAAGCAGAAAGTAAACGCATCTTTTTTGTGTGTGTTTTGACTCATACCTCCTCAATTCTCTGTTTCTTTTCCAGGAAGAGTTCATATCTGCCTTTAATGCCAGAAAATCCCCTTTAGGCACCATCACTTTTGCCTTGTCCAAGGTAGCCAGAGTAGCAGCGAGGTCGTCTTGGCTGAGTGCTTTGACCTCATCCGAGAACTGGTCACTTGTGTTTCCTTTGCTTATTATATCTCTCGTCAGGGCCAGAATTTTTGACCTTCTTCTAGCAGTGCCCTTTGCTGCATTCCTTGTTTCTACCCTGGCCTTTGGAATTTGCACTGTGTTAATAGGCTGGAAAGAAATACAAGTAATATTGAAAGTTTCATGTTACAAATTATGAACAAATAGAAAGATTAAGACTTTTATAACATAAGCATAGATTGAAAATATAAGAATGCATTTTCTATGGAAATTTTGGGGTGAAATAATAGCAGCTCAAAAAATATTTGGCCCTTCTGTATGCGACAGATTTTGTTAAAAGTATGCATTTTTTAAAGTTCGTCCTGCTTGCTAGGAATTTTACCAGCTTTGATGTTAATCGTCAGCCATAGTACTGGCAGAGATGTACACAATATTTTTTTTTCTAAGATGCTGAGCAATCTTTTGGGACTGCTCTCTGTTCTGACATCTCTGTGTTTCAATGTATCTATATTCTGAAAAGTCATCATGAAGGTCAGTGTTAAGTTAAGAGTTGGATTACAGTTATGTGTGTTGGAACATAGAGACGTTGGAACAAAGAAGTGTAACTGTAAAACTAAGCCAAAGTGAGAAATTAGTATTAGTTGTTATATAAGTGACTTGTGCCTGTAGTCACTACTATAGCAAGGCTTTTGAGTATGTTTTGGTTTGGCTGGGTCATTTTGCTTAAAGTGTTATTTGCTTATTTACCCTCTTTATTTTCACACAACAACAGGAGTAGGTGGGACTGGAAGCATGACTCAAACCTTTATCAATATCAGATATTTTGTTTTACATAAATGTGCATACACTATTTTAAAAGTTTCAACACTACAACTTGCCTGTCCTTTTGTTTTAAATGATGCCGTCAAGCCGTCACCTTGTTTGAACTTCATTTTTAAAAGATGAGTTCCCACTGCCTCCATTTTTGAAGTGATTGGTGCATCAAGAGGACAATGCAGAATTTTATCAAGAGCATCACCAGAGCAAGTGTGCAGTTGTGTATCACAAAGAGGTATGGACTGGTTACATTTCTTGCAGCTGACTAATAGATTTCTATATGCAGTGGTAAAATATTCTTTCGGTGATGACACATCTGCAACCTTGAAATGATTGTCACAAAAGGAACATGTGAGTTTTATTTTCTTTAGAGGGTTGCTTGAAAATTGCATGATGCATTTTTTGCAAATGACGTGGCTGCAGGGTAACTCTAGGGCTTTGTCCACCAATGCATGGCACAAGGCACAGGTAAGCTCTGTAGGAATATCTAGGTGGTACTTTTCTGCGTTGATTCCCATAGCATCCGGACCACATTTAAGTGACAGAAGGTAGTCCTCATCACTGTACTGCACCTTTTTTCTCCCTGGATGGATTGGCTTGGGGGGTCGTCCACCTTTCTTTTGGTTGGTAAAAGATGTGCAGGTGGTGCACTGCCCGACTCGACTGTGAGGTAGCCACTCTTTTACTGTGGTGATTTTTCTATGGAGCATTCTACAGTAACATGGCTGGCACAAAAGAGTGGGATGTATGTCATCTTCATCGAGTTCAATATCAATTTTGAAAAACAGTTTTATCTTGTCAGCATAGTCTTTGCAGTGTTTGGGGGCTTTACCTTTGGTAGCGTCTTGCCATTTTTGGGCTCGGTTCCCACAAACTCTGCAAAGCTTTCCCAGCACCTCAATATGTTGGTCAAGACTCATGGTGCTGTTGAGAAGAAGGCATTTTTGTATCCAAGGTATTAATCTGTTTAGTCCTGTTCTTTTCCTTGTTTAATAGTTATTAAGAGATTTTGAGCTTTATGTTGAATACATGTTCCTTTTGAATTTACTGTAGTTATTTACTGAATAAACAGGTTCCACTAAATGTATGTTCGTCATTTTTATTCAAGCTTGGCTGGCTAGTTATTTAAATGTAATGAGTTGTCTTCAAAGAGCTCGAACTTTGCAGAAAATCTTTAATCTTTTGTGTAAATGCCACCTCCTAAACTCATGCTGTAACCCCTGAAAACTGTTAAAAAATCACAGCAGTTGGTTTGAGATACCCACAAAAGTTTAAGCTTCAGAAAATGGTTGATGGATAGAAGAGAATGCAACATGAAGACTATATGCTCTCTTAAAAGAGGCATTACTGGATAGGGACAGTCCTGTAGCCAAAAATTAAGGTACTAATGGGGGAGAAATATTTTCTGGAGGGGGGTGGGGAGTCATACTAAAAGACATCAAGGCAATGGTAATTTTGAATTTTTTAGGGTGAAAAAATTTTTCCCAAGGCAAACTGCCCAAGGCCTCACTGTGGGCTTGGGTAGGGAATAATGTAGGCTTGTGTATTGACTGTAAATCTCCCAGTGGTGGTGGTGTGTACCCTTCCTCTGTAAATACCTCAGGAACATATTTGAAAGAAATTGAAAGTAGCCTGAAAAGCCCCATACTTTAGCCTACTAGCTAGGCCTGTATATATTTGCCCTTTGAAATTGTTACTCCATTAAATGTGCAGCAGTAAGATGACCCTATGTAAACAGTTATAACATTTGATACTGCAGGGCCAGGGTGGGGGAGCAGGCCTGTACAGCTAAGGAGGGGCTTCATCCCACTGAAAATTTTCACCCCTAAAAAGTTTCAAGTTGCCATTGAATTAACATATTGTTACACATTCCCCCCCCCCCTCCCGATTTTTTTGCCCTCTTGGAGGTGCTGTGCCCCCTCCATCAGTACCTTGTCTAGCAATTTGCCTGAGCTGGGGCAAGCACCAGTATGCTAGATGGGAGGAGATAGATCTGAGGGGTGAGGGCACATGGATGCTTGATGGACTTATGGTACATTGTAGTATGTGCACCTAGATTCTGTGTTCTTGGTATGATCATTAAAAACAGAGGCTATGAGGGGCGACGATCGATCTGACAGTGGAACTAGCCAGAGACCTAGTGCATGTCTGTGCCCAAGGATAGTACTGCAACTAGCACAGTAGTACTAGCAGCAATTACATCGCAATGCTTTGACAAGGAACCCTTGTAAAAATATCCCTGGGTTTACAGTTAATCCAGTTCGTATCATCGTAAAAACCGTCACTGGGAAACTAAATTGACCCATATCTTGTGTACATATGCACAAATATGCATGGAAAAACAAGCCTTTTAACGATGCCCATAAAAATCGAACAAAAAATTGACTCTCGCTGTAAAGACTCATAATTAACAGAATAATGTTTACTTATCACATAATGCACAACTACACACTCGGGAAAACTCTAGTTCAGCCACATTTCACCCAAATATTTACTTGTCGAAGCTATTACGCAATCATAGTGACCTATTGTTGTTTGAAAGGTTACCTTGAAAAGTCCAAGAAAAGTCGAAGTAATACCACGAAATTTGTGTCGTAGAAGCGGTTGTTGTCATTTAGTTTCAGTAGCGAGTGTTATGAAAAGTGTATATTGTATGTTCATTGTTTTAACTCATCAGTTTTTACATTTCCCGCGCTAAAATTGGTCACTTTTTCAGCAATCTGGTGACCAAAATCGAACGTCTGCTTTCTTAGCAACACGTTATCGACAGTCATTAGCGTTGGTTCTATGTTTTGTACTACAAGCCACGCCTACTTTCTACAGCGCACGCTCGAGAGCACTGCATCAGCTCAGTGTACACAGGATATGAGGTCGCTGTACATACGTGCTATGACGGTTCTTGTGGACCCGCTCTATGTGCCGACGGAGATTGTAGCCCCGCGTAAATGGAAACTGACAGATATGACAAAGATGAGACATACTGAAAGTGCTTCAATCATGAAGATCTGCTACACAATGTGAGAAATACGAGTCTCCATCGACTTCAATGTACCACTACATTCGCTCGGAGCATGCGCCATAGAGCACTCGAAGCATATTAGCATGAACAATGAAGCACGGACAGCACATGAGCATACACAATGGAGCACATGGGGCAGTAGAGCATATGAAGTGGAACACATGGAGCAGAGGAGCACAGGCAGTGGAGCACATGAAGCAGAGGAGCATATGCAGTGGAGCACGCAGAGCAGATGAGCAAACACAGCGGAGCACATTGAGCAGTGGAGCACATTGAGCAGAGGAGCATAAGCAATGGAGCAACTGGAGCAGAGGAGCATAAGCAATGGAGCAAATGGAGAAGAGGAGCATATGCAGTGGAGCACATGGAGAAGAGGAGCATTCGCAGTGGAGTACATGGAGCAGAGGAGTATTCGCAGTGAAGCACATGGAACAGAGGAGCATTCACAGTGGAGCATATGGAGCAGAGGACCATAGCCTATGCAGTGGAGCACATGGAGCAGAGGAACATACATTGGTGTACTGTAAGCGAACATGTTTGTACGAGCCATAAGGGTTTGTAGACTCATCACATCAAGGCAGAGACACGTTTCACCTACATGGTATCCGCAAGAGTCCGCTCTTTCTATTTTCTGATAAGATTTTGCTTTATTTGTTGTCTCGGTCATAATTCTCTTGCTTAGGTTTTGTCAATATTTCTCCAACCCAGACTAAGGTGTGAGCTCTTCTCGACACCATACGTGTTGCGGAGGCAATGATCAAATTGTCATGGGGTATTCCATACCGAACAAGGACATGACGTTAAGACCTCGATTTAGGCTAGCTGTCTGCACAGAGGCTTTACTGAAATCTTGTTAGCATGGTTTTTTTTTCTATACGGTACGTGTAATATATTCTCTTATATTGCTTTTAAATCAATTTCTCTTGGTTTATTTGGGTAAAAGAGATTTCAAACACCTCGCCAGTATACTACACAGTTAAAAATATCTAAGCCCACAATTCAGATTCAATGCAAATCTTAATGTAAATCAAAAGATTGGTTACTTTGTTCCTGGTATGTCATGTCCATACACACTCACTTGTTGTTTCTCTAATGAGATTTAATGAGTCCGCTGATGCTGAAACTTCTGGTTATGACTTCTAATAAAGCATCCTCGAGATCGTTTACGTAATGAAGATGCTTGTGTGCCAGGTAAAAGCTTATACATTGCGTACTTGGACTCCTTCATCACACAAATACGTACACTAAGGCCTCTACAGGGACCTCCTACCCAAATGGGGGGGGGGGGCTTCACTCTTAAGGCACCCAAATGGCTCCCACAGGGCTTCCACATATCGGGAGCCTTCGGTGGAGGGGGGGGGTAATCGGTACCCCTCTACCCTCCTACCCATCTGAGCATACAATCACTGCAACTGTTCTTACTTTGTACTCTTAAACAGACAAAGAATAACTGATTAACATTAGATATATTTTGGGAGTACTAAAGCTATTTTAGGAATTACATTGTGTTTCTAACATTTTATTGCTGATGTAGGTGCAAACCGTATCTGTTTTGTGTCATGGTGGTGGTTTCATGGATGATTCTAATAGCAGCTCTGGCTCTGGCTGTTTTAAAGTTTTAACTTTTTTTGGTTTTACATCAAACACGTATGGTGTGACTTTTACATGTCCACAATCTTTAATCAAAGCTTGTCCAAAAAATTGTTGTTTATCAAAGCTACACATATTTTGTGCCAATAACATGCACATATGCTCTTCAATGTAAGTACCTACCGGGCAGGATTACTTTACCCAATTTCTCTGCCTTAAATACTGACATCAAATATTGACCGTGTTCTTAATAGCAGGGTTGGAGTCGAGTGCATATAACTCGAGTCCGAGCCAAGTCCAAGTCCAGAAGGGTTCGAGACCAAGTCAAGTCCGAGTCCAGAACTCCTCGAGTCCAAGCCGAGTCCGAGTCCACCAGGACAGAGTTCGAGCTGAGTCCGAGTCCAACTGCATTGTCAAACAGGCTCTTTCGATGGAGTTAAATTCGGGAAGGCTGCATGGCCGGGGAGGGGGGAGAGCTCACAACCTGTACCCAGTTAGCATTCCCATATGGGATCTCTAAGGGGAACCATATGGGCCATCATACTGTATGGGACCCATATGATTTTGCACCTAAGATTCATACGGGGCCCATTTGAGCCAGCCCATAGGACCCATGTGGGGCCACTCATATGTGGCTAAAATATGGATAAAGTGCAAATATATCACATGCATGCGGGCTGGCCCATATATGGGTCCCTTATGAATCTTGGGTGCAAAATTTAATGGGCCCCACATTGGTTCACCCATATGGAGCCCTTACAGGTTTTCTAGCTGGGTAGATGACTAGCTGAGACCTGTAAGCCTAAAATTGTTCCACACAAAAGCAGTCTATTGAGAGTGAAACAGCATATGTACACTATCTGTGTTGTTGCTTGCAGGGGGTTCGTTCCCAATGGGGAGAGGGGGAAACCTATGTAAATTTTATAATGGAATGGGAATGAATTGGGTACAAACAAGTATTCAGGACAGGGGAATGAAACACAGAACAACATACAGCACATATGCAAGCATAGAAACTGGGGGATTTCAAGAAATGTGTAATTAATTTTGCCTATGTAGTCTGGGGCATTAGTATGTCACCAATTTATTTTTAGCTGTTCCATAACAGGACAAAGGTGCCCCATTGCAACCCAAATGGTTATAACATATGTTCCTCAAGAACCTGCTCTCTTTAGTATTAATATATACACGTTGCCACCATCCTCTCTAAACTCTTACAACTAAAAATACAAAATAAAAGAACACATGATAATGTGCACTGCAGCTTCTGCACTGGAGAAAGAAGAAATTTCTAGTTACAGTATTGTAATAGTGATGGTGTTGAACAATTGAAATCCAAATTACCAGTTAAAGCCGTGTACAGTGGTCTTCAAAAGAGATCCTATTACGAATACACTACAGCCTTGCAAAGATTAATGGAAAAAGTGAAGCTTTGTTTGGCTATTTAGATGTTTTTCCTTAATAATTCACCTATTGCATCAGCTCTCAGGTATTTTGAGCAAAGGGCCACTTTTAGTTCTGCTTATACATACTGTAAATTAATTGTAGTAGCTAGGACTTCAGTAAACAGCTTTTTAGATTTGTGAAATTTGGGGGATCCTCAAATCTTCTGCGAACCATTTTTGTGCACATGCACCGCAGCAGAGATTTGAGAACCAAGTAGGACCCACAGGATACATGTAGATACCGATATGTAAAGCTGTCACAAGCTAACAATGATACCTGGCTATTTATTTAGTATGATGGTCAGGAAGCTGTCCTCAGTTTTTGATTCCTTGCCGAAGGCAGGCAAGGAATCTATGCGATGGTGATGTCGTGTGTGTATGTATGTGTGTGTGAATGAAGAAAGCAGCAGGTGCCTATGGAAGTCTACGAAAAAGGTCTGGCAGCAGAAGGGAATCCTACTTAACACCAAAATCAAGCTCTATAAAGCCATCATTGTGTCAACACTCCTCTTTGGTTGTGAGACGTGGTCTCTCTACAGGAGACACATCCGTCAAATTGAAGCTTTCCGTATGAGATGCCTGCGGAGGCTGCTGAACCTAAATTGGCATGATCTCGTCACCAATGAGGATGTGCTCCACAGAACCAACTCCAGTAGTTCAGAATCCCTGATCATCAAAAGTCAACTCCGTTGATCTGGACATATTGTACGTATGAATGACCAAAGAATTCCCAAACAGATTGTCTATGGCGAGCTCTCTTCAGGCAAGCGTCAAGCTGGGGGTCAGAAACTTAGGTATGAAGACACTCTGCGTAGGAATCTTTGAAAGTGTGATATTAATTTGTCCACTTGGGAGTGCACCGCCTCTGACAGAAGCAAGTGAAGAACTGCCATACAGAAATTGACCACATGGAGTCTGAGAGGAGGATCAGTACAGCTGCAAAGAAACAAAAGAGGCTACAGATGCAGGCCGGACTGTACAGAACCAATCACATCTGCCACATTTGCCACAAAGACTGCCACTCACCAATTGGTCTTTATGGATACATGAGGTTGCATTCGCATCATGTCCAAAATGCACCAAAAGCTGTAGACTCCCTTCGATGTACTTACTACAACAGAATCTGCGGTAATCTTGGCGGACTAGCATCCCACGTAAGGGCCCACATGCGTAGCGGTGGCAAACTACTGAGCAGCCGTTGATGGGGCTTCGTCGACTACGACATGGCCAATCAGGATCAGGATCAGGTGTGTGTATGTGGCGCCTAGCTTGTAAACACGATATCTCAAGATAGCAATTACTGACACTTTTCATTTTTGGTATATAAATTTGTCAAGTTAAGAGAAAGAACCCTATAGTTTTTGGTGAAGGTCAAAGGTCATCTGAGGTCACCAGAGGTCAAAAATGGAAAACCTTGTAAACGCGATATCTCGAGGTAGCAATTACTGGCACTTTTCATATTTGGTATATAGATTTGTCATGTTGAGAGGAAGAACCCTAGTGTTTTTGATTGAGGTAAAAAGTCATTTGAGGTCACTGGAGATAAGACTGCGAAAACGTCGTAAATGGCTTGTAAATACGATATCACGAGGTAGCAATGACCGACACTTTTGATATTTGGTAGATAGATTTGTCATGTTGAGAGAAAGAACCGTATTGCTTTTGGTGGGGGTCAAAGGTCATTTGAGGTCATCGGAGGTAAAACTGCGAAAACCTTGTAAATGGCTTGTAGACAGGATATCTGTAGATAGCAATGACCGATACTTTTCATATTTGGTATATACATTTGTCATGTTGAGAGGAAGAATCCTATTCTTTTGGTGGAGGTCAAACGTCATTTGAGATCATCAGAGGTAAAAAACCGAAAACCTTGTAAACGCATTAACTCGATATAGCAATGACCGACACTTTTCATAGTTGGTAGATAGATTTGTCATGTTGAGAGAAAGAACCCTATTGTATTTGGTGTAGGTTAAAGGTCATATGAGGTCACTGGAGGTTAAACTGCAAAAAAACTTGTAAATGATTGTAAACACTTTATCTCGAGAAAGCAATGACCGACACTTTTCATATTTTGTATATAGATTTGTCATGATGAGAGAAGGAACCCTAATGTTTTTGGTGGAGGTCAAAGGTCATATGAGTTCACCAGAGGTTAAACTGCGAAAACCTTGTAAACCTTCTAAACCTTGTAATCATGACAAACCAACCCCCATAGCATTAATAGATGTGTCCAAGTCAAAAAGGGCATACCCAAAAACTTGTGGACAGGTGACTTGGACAAGTATCTATGAAGACTTTTAACTGCTTTGTCTGACAAATGTTGTATCAAAAACAAAAGCATTGATCAGCATTGGTTTATTGTAAACGAATGTATTTGTAAATTTATTAAAATCTACACTAATTACAGAAAAAATACATGTTTACTTAAACTTGAGTCCCTTGAAAATAATGGAATAATCCCCATGGTAGTAATGGATTTGTCCAATTGAAAAGGGGCGTTCCCAAAAACTTGTTGACAGGTGACTAAAATAAGTACATATAAAGACTTTTGGCTGCTTTGTCTGACAAATTTTGTAACAAAAACAAAAGCATTGACCAATATTGATTTATTGTAAATGAATGTATTTGAAATTTTTTTTAAAATTTGCAGTAGCTACAGAAAAAGTACATGTTCACTAAAACTCGTTTTGAAAAAAAGAAATACATATACAAATGGCACTCAAGCTATTGTGAGACGTCAAAGTTAAGCCTCAATGAGGAACCGTGTTTTGGGTTCACAAATGTTACATCCCCCGGTTTGTCTAAGAAAATTTGAATAGTCATGATGTTAAGCACATCTGTTAATGTCTATCTACTGAATGCTGACAGTAGGTAAACTTTAGCAGAGCTACAGGTTCACAGTCCTAGATCTATTGATATGTGGATTGATAGGGTTAGGGAGATACTTCCTTTTGGTTTTGGTGGAGGTCATGTGGGGTCACAAGAGGTCAAAACCTTTTAAACATGATATTGTAAGGATTATAAGTGCAAGAGATTTCATACTTGGCCTGTGGATTGTTCGTATTTAGCGTGTAGATTGCCATAGAGGATAGCTGATCCTATTAAGTGGAGGTGAAGGTCATTTCAGGTCACAAGATTTGAAAAGGTTTTGACCTTATTACTATGATATCTCAAGTAGGATAACTGTGAGGGATCTCATGCTTGTCATCTCAAGTTTTTGTCTCAAGATGCAGGGGTCTAGTGTGAACACATCCTAAAATGATGTAGTCAAGAAGTATAAATTTGAGGGATGAACCTTGGTGTAACAAAGCTAATCCCTCTCCTAGGCAAGGAATCACTAAGCCTTTGGGTTTTCTGGTTGATGGATGGGGTGTTGCTGAACACCATCCTGAGAGAGGGGGGAGGCGAGGTGACGGTCTACCGAAGAGAGTCACTTCTGGGGCCAATTTTTGTACACAGTATGGCTGGGCCACCACTTGAGATGCTATAGAGCATGATGGTTTGCATAATTTTAATTAAAAATGCAGGTCACAGCTCAACCCTCCCCTAACTGTTTTAACTATACGCAATGGTTATATATAATCATTATATGGTTTATATGAAATTTATGTCTATACCTGTACCTTAAGTTGCATGTGAACATACTTGCAAGTTGTAAGCCACCCTACAGAACCAGTATGAACTAATCAAGTACCCAACTTAAAACCAGGGAGTGGTGTTTTTGTGTATACTGTACAAAGAAAAGAGCAGT
>WURT03149005.1:0-11025 GCA_009936505.3 Holothuria glaberrima
GCGTCCGTCGGACTGTGAATATCTGATCTTTGCGGTTAAAAAATCGGCCAAGTCGTGACGCTATCGGCCAAGTCATATCGCCCAGTTCCAAGAGGCGGATTTTTCTAATGAGACTTGAGAACTTTGCTAAAGGGGCGGGGGGTTTATGGGCTGCCATAAGGCAGTGGTATGGCACAGTAAAATCCCAGAAAATGTCTGAGGCATTAACAAAAATGGGGCACACTAAGCACTTCTCAGATCACAATAAAGATTACAATTATCGTATTTTTACTTTGAACTAATTTTTTAAACGATTATTTTGCGGTCACTTTCCCGAGGTAAAAACTTATCTCGAAATAATCCTGGGACACATTCTTTTCACATGTCACTTCATATGCTTGCTAGATTTCCTTTGTTTTTCGAAAATTTTGTGTTTTTGGAGAAAAAATAGTGTTTTGTTTAAAAAATTCACATTGTGTGGGGCTGTTAATTATTATTTTTTTTTTTTGTGGACGCATTCGTCTTGCGTACCAAAACTCTCAAAATTACGTTTGTAATTAGTAACATCGGTTATCGTTATGCTATTTTGATAGGACTGGATTGAATGAATATATATATTGGGAAAGGTATAGAAGACGGTGATGTTCGTCTAAAGTGTGTTCTTCCTTAATTTCTTCATCAGTTATACATTAAAAACTCTTCATTGGTTGCCTGTACTTCGTTTTTAGATTCTGGATTGAGCAAATCTGGTTCAGTTCTAGGTATTTACAAAATCGCGAACACATACGCAGTTAAATGACCGACCTCGACCTCCGTAACTGACGCAAGTTTCATAGCTTACTCGTAACCAATTCATAACCATTCATTGTATTCAAAATATATCTGCATAATTACTTAAGTGTCTTATTAAGGTACAATTTGCAGCATAGTAGGAAAATTAAGCACTTCATAAAGCGACCAGGTGCATTGTGTAGACCCTACAATAAAATAAGTAACCATCACTGTGGGAGGTGGTATTCAACGCGAAGGTGGATTTATTGAAACACATGGTGTGATGTTGTCAGACTGGTTAGCTGGTAAAATTAGTTCCTCTTTTGGTGAGAATCTGCACGGTGTAATAGGGTAGGTTTCCTGTTTTCCTTTTCAGAGGCACATGTTGGCTTTAACCCCATAACCAGCTCAGTTTTGTAAAATTTCGGTGGTTTCCCAAACAAATTATATTGGATTGCTCTTAACCTTTGGTCGCCTTTTGAGTATTGATAAATCCTGTCCTGTGTAATAGAAGTTTAAGTGACATAATAAAATAAAGGAAACAATTCACTTTCAAAGCCGTGCAATAACAATACCAAGGTATCGATTGTATTACCGGCTGCCAGCTGCAAGGTCAGCTTATTGATATAATGTTTTATGTGCACGTGAGTGAAACCAGCTTTCTTCCCTGCTGTCTTACAAAACAGCCATATATCTGATCGGGATGACGAAAGAATATCCACAACAGGCATCATCATGCTTTGTTTAGGTACAAGAAAAACCTTGAAGAATTTGAAGAGAATAGCAGAGCAGGGTAAGCTAAAAAGATCTGCTTGAACAACCATATCCTATTTGAACTTCCTTCATATGTACGGAATGAGGCCCCAAAACATTTCAAAAGACGTAAAAAGGATGATATTAGTTCTACTAACCTTATTAGACACGAAAAAGAAAATAAGGAAACAATGACATACTGTATGGCTCATGAAAAACAAGATAGTTCAGGAAGAACTTTACAGACTTTCCATGAACAATCAACACTGAACATGTGAATCTTCATTGACAAAATTTCAAAATTTACGATCAGGGTTATCCGTAAATTAGACTAAGTTTATATCCTCGCTTGGAAGACCTCGCATTCAGATTTAATGTTCCATTTTAACTTTTCAAGATTGTTTCTAGTCGTTCCAAATGAATTGTATAAAAAATAATTTTTTTATATTGTTACCCGAAACTGAAATTTTTATTTACCTTCTCTAAATAGTATTTTCAAGTACAAAAATTTCTTGAAAGCAAGGAGCTCCTGACTTTCCGGATTTTCTCTCCCTTATACTGTTGTCAAGCTTATTGAGTACGTTGTCTTATACTCACCTATGAACACCGAATTGTTCTTTAATTCTTTCCTCCTGGCAGAAATAATTAATAGAGGAAAATCGTGTACCAGCAGTTGGCTGGTTGTCCGTGTTTTGTTGGGTCAGCTCATCAAGTACTGAACCGTGAGAAGCAAAAACAGTGGGTGGATTTGTCACCATTGTGTTCTTTAGTTTTCTTTTAAAGAAAGACAGGTCAACCAGGTACTCAGAAATTTACCCTGAGTCTAAATTTTTTGTTAAAGCTGGTTCGCACTAGTTATGTACATTTAAAATGTCTACTTTTTGTGACAGCAAACGTAAACTTTAAAGGCAGACACTCATCACCCCAAAGTATGCTTTTAGTGGGAAGGTATCAAAATTCTCAGTTGGTGACTGCCCTTTGATTTACATCAAAGTTTGAAAATTCAAAAGATGCAGAGTAGCTTACATTCAATACAGTGTAAAGATGTTATTTGAATTACACATTATAGCCTTGTATGCTCACCAGGACATGACCGTAAGCAATAAAATAGGTTTGTGTCTACACAAGGAGGAGCTTTGTACAGTTATTGAAGGGTCTACAAGTTGCGTATTTGGGAGGATTGGAACTATCTGGGATGACGAGAATTGCCCTTTAACTCAAATATTAGCACTTTGAATGTTCATTGAGTATTCCTGAAAGTCCAAATTAAAAATAATAAATACACAGATTGATCTATAAGGAAATCTGAACAGCAGTTTGGATCTGTTACAGAGTTAGTATTGTGTCTAACTGTTATTTTTCAATGTATAAATTTTTTAAAGAAAGATTTTAGCTGAAATTTTGGCAGCCTCTCCAAGGAGACACTTACCAAGTATTCCAATAAAGTTGGCATTCAATTTGTGCGTGGTTTTCAAGATACAAGCAGTTGCAGTTAATACATTTTCTATGCAAGGTGACGTTGGGACAGTCGGGATTGATGTCATATTGTTACGTACTGTTGGGCCAATCGCTCCTGCGAAGGCTTGAGGTGAGCTCCATGAAAACAGATGACACGAGTTTAAGCAGAAACGAAGAGAGTTCAAGTTGTTTTGATTTCTCGACATTCTCGTTGATTTATTATCGATTCCTTCCTCCAAAATCAAAATTGGCAAATTACTGGTGATTAATAAAAAGGCCGGCCTTAATCAATTTTATACAATGACTACATGTTTCGTCTAAGACGTCTAGAACACAAGTGACAAGCTTGTGAGGCTTGGCTTCCAGTCCCTCGTGCGTCTCGTGGCTGTATAGGGAATCCTAAGCAGTCCACTGATTGGTCAAAAATTGTAACGTACCCTTAAAATAAATATTAATTAATACGACAATATTGTATAGTCAGTGAGGAGGCTGTAGAAAGTAAAAATGGCCACACCCAGGGAATATGGGATACAGCTTCCACGTGCAACAGAGACGTGACAGCGAGCACGTACACCAAACGCGTGACAGGAAACCGGACGGCACCTGGGAATCTAGGACAATAGGATGGAAGTATGGCTGGTAAACAACAAAATGGCTGTCAGTTTCAATCTACACTGCAATACTCTACATACTACATGACAATATTCACAAATGTATTAATAATATCTTGTTTTGCCTGCTTTACCAATTTATTTATTTTTCCTTGAGAATAAAGAGTCGTGTAGCTAACCTTTACAGGATGTATGAGCAACTTGCAAAATATCAGTAACTCTCAACCACAATAGAAGCAGATTATACAAGATTAAACTAAATTTAGAAAAACACATAGTAGCGCCTATCAATGTGAGGACCTAAAAGTAATACTGCTTGCTTCAAGCCCACATTTGGTAGAAAATGTACTATGCATATTATCAAATGCTTGCATCTGTGCTCTGAACACCACACACAGTAGTTAAATTGTTACTTATATAAATAAGAAATGAATTTTAGATTAAACCGTTTCTGTCATATGTAATTTGAATTTTGAACAATGAAAACAATCACCTCATATCAGTATTGTATTTTCTGGTAGACTGAAATTTAACATATTCAGTAGGAGGGGTATAATCTGTTGGCGATTAAACGTTTTTTCACTCCTACGCACACTGCTTCGGAAGATAAACTAGCCTGACTTAAATGCAACCAACAAAGTTGTCTTCTTGAACTCTTGAATGGGCTGTATTGAAACGCACCATTTTGAAGGACAGGTTTGGTGGATATGTCATAATAGAACAAGTGGGCGATAGATCTGATGCACAATCAAGATGATCACCTTCAAGGTGGTTCAATCTGTAAAGATAAAATTTTCCAAGTCTGCAATTACAGTATGAAGGTATAGCTTAAATACCCACATAAGTAAAACAACCCTTTGTTTAATATGATCACTAAATAGCCAAATAAACCAGGTAACTTCAACCTAATACAAAAGAAGAGTGGATTTACAAAAAGAGCAGGACAATTAATCATTATTCTACCATGTCAGGGAAATAAAGTGATATCTTACTCGCTCCTAGATATTAGATACATTTAGCTACAACTACCATGTCGAAGTCGACCTTACTGTTGTAGCAGACAAATGAAAACGATTACGCCGAGGTAAAATTGACATCGCCAAACGTTAAACTGCGTTTCCATATACAGGCGTCACACTGTCCCGGTTGACACCAGATGGGCACACGATAAAGGGAATTTTCAAGTTCGGCTGTGATCGTAAAGACATCGGGATATTCGTGAGGGCATTTTAAGCCATCGTATCACACGCTGGTGGAGTTTCCCAGGCTTCGGGAGCAACTTCGTGAAAATCTTTGGCATGCCAAAAAATTGCCGAAGGACCTTGCAACGGTTCAAATTCCTGTGTCCCTTTTGCACTTCGTAAGGCCATCGTGGGGGCATCATATCAAATCGTGTCATCTTCGTCTTTACTTCGTGTGATCATCGGTGCATCGGGCATTTCTTCACCTCGCGAAGACAAAACGAAGGAAACAAGAAGCTGCACGATTGTCTTAGGAAGGCAACATGACTACGTGAAGTCCTCGCAATGTCTCCGTGTACCCATCGTTTATAATACGATGAAATCGAGAAGGGACCACGTGGACATATCAAAGGCCAACCTCAGAGCATCAATTGTCAATACACTGCCCGTTCGAACGTGCGGACTAGTCAGTCGGACCCAGGAGACGCTACCCTGTACCATGACAAGATGATCCCACAGAACGGACAGCCGTAAGAGTTGGCAATGAATAGGGAAAGTCTGGCAACGAATAGGGAGGATATGCCCTTCACTGCAACTTAATTTTACGGCCTTCTCCAGGTTGACTGGTACTGGGTTTATTATTACACAGGGGTTTCTTCAAAAGGACACATTTGTCAATACTATTATTGAAAAAATCAGATTTTATGGAACATTTATACCTTCCTCGATCTAATTATTGTCAAATTCAAACCCCCAGAACGTTATAAATGATAGAAGAAAAGTAAGCAATAAATAACAATAACTTAACACCTTTTCGACAGCTATTAAACTTACTCCCTGCCGTCAAGTGAGTTCGCACCACAAAATTCTTCGGTTGGCAGTGACTTGGTAAATAAAATGGAATATTTCTAAAACGATCTGCTAGGTCAATAAAACTCAAGTGGGGGAGTAGGTGCAGCTAGGGAACACCTCGTTTATGAGGTTTTCTTTATGACTAGATAGGTTTTAGGCTGACGGGCATTTTATTGGTTTGAACGAATGCGTCTCCTGTGGAACAACTTCTCATGATGGCAGGGGTGGGGAGCCTCCTGCCCGCGGGCCCGGTATGCCGCCCGACACCATTTCATCCAGCCCGCAAGGCAATTCATTAATGCAAGTTCAGAATCACTTGAAAAGTAATTGACACTAACTTTTAGCCCACGGTGCCCGCCCTCTGTCCCGCTAACACCTATATACAGTGCCACTTTCTGGGTATTTCACGTAAATCCGCCGTGAAACACTACCAGTAGGCCTATATTACTAAAAACCCTGCACAATGTAACATGTCAGCAGTTCCGTTAGACATAAATTAGAGGCAGAACCATTTTAGCCACTTCTGGGGGTAACAGAAGCTTTACGTGGCAGATAGGCTTCAAAATATTGTGCTGAATGACACTATCACTTGTTAAGGTCTATCTTTTTGAGTATAAAATTTAGTGGGCATTGTATCCATTCCGGTAGATTCAAGAAGGGTTGAAGTGGGCGGGTTTAAAACTGTCCCTCCGATGAATGAATGAAAAGTTAGAAAGTGGGCGATTTTGCAATCATTGTTAGGATAACATAAACTGGTTTAAAAATACAGTTTGTCGGCGTTCTTCGCCCGCACTTTTCATACGTGCGCATTCATTATTACTTTATACATAAGTAAAACGACAAATTGTCATATTTTTATAGTTCTGGTCTGTGCAGCCTTGCACATTCTCTCTCGTTTGTGGATGAATATTCTATTTCCTACAAATAAGTTCGAATTCAGTACTTCCGGGGACTTTGCCCCTGTTCTTCCCTAGACTTTTCCTAGACCCACCAGGGATCCTTTGCCTGAGCTCTGTGGGGATAGCTTATCGGATGATCACCTTCAGAACGGCCCGTCAGAGAAGAAAGGTGTCCCAACACCCCTGCTGCCGGGCTTAGTCACACGTTCAGTCAGCCCTGAGCAACTCTACACATGAGAGGTGTTTGTAACTCCCATAGCGTCAATTATAATTACTCACAATTGAGTTCCTGTAGAATGGAATACTTTGATGATGATGAGACAAGTAGGAAAAAGAAGGCAACAGCATTGCTTTTTTTGATGCACCTCAGAGAATATGATGAGCAACTCTTTCAAGCACAGCACCTCCTCTTACAGGTTAAATTAGTTTTAGTTCACTCTATCATTTCTTGCTATTTGCCTCTCTAGTATTTGATAATGTACTTATCCAGTTGCCTTGCCAGAAGAATCTCCGATCAGAAATTGAATTTTTCACGGCAGAATGTTTTTAAAGCATCGATAGGTCACGTGACGTCTTCGTGACCTAGTTCAAACGCATGGTACTCTCAATACGACGTCGTGTAGCCCTCGTGTGCCCTTCGTGTCGCCTTCGTCTGTATGGTTCGGGTGCCATCGTGCCTTCAATAGGCATCGTACTTGCTTCGGCTGTTGATTGGGCTGTTGCGCAAGTTCGGGTTATCTTCGCTCGAAGATCCAAATTTCATATTCGTGTGTCCATCTGGTGTCAACTTCGGAACAGTGTGACACCAGCATATAGGTTGCCTTTTTGTTTTTTGTTTTTTTTTTTTTTTGCTGCTCTTGTCCACCGATTATATTTAAAACTTTCATTGTGTACTTTTTGCAAAGATAACCTTCAAATAAAGGTTATGAGCATTAGCGCATTTTGGGGACACTGGGCTATACCCCCCTCCTCGATGATGCTGAATTTCTTTTTAGTACTAAAAATAATTAAAATTTTGATCGCGAAGTTTACTTCAAAAAGGTAGCATATGTAGCAACAGATTGCATGTGAGAACCCCTAATGTTTCAAAAAATTTTCAAAGTATACCCCTCTCTTTAGACCCCTCCCCCAGGCCGGCAAACACATAACATAATGTACGCCCCTCGTCCCCGTAAGAGAAATCCTAGCTACGCCACTGGGTATGAATTAACCTTTCCTGAAACAGGCATTTCTTATTCGTGTCGGGAAATGTAACTCTTTTTGTCGGGAAAAATGTCCACCCCTACTCATCGATCATTAGGGACGCCCCTGGTGACAATATAGCTGGAATCTCCAGATAGTTCCCTTCATGCGACTATAGCCCATAGGCCAGCAACAGTCGAAACCACCCTTCAGTCGATATGGTGATAAACGTGCTAAGTTACTTGAATTTTAAGATCAATGTTGCCATTGTAAACATTTAGAGAGGGCAGCGTACCTCAGACACTGTAATAAACCACTATTAAACAGGACAATCGTCATGATGTTCCTTTAATAAACTTATTTTGCAGTCCTTGTCCTCTCTAGCATGTTATAATTATAGTTCAGTACATAAATATTTCATGCTAAAGGCAAATCATTGCGTGTTAACCGCTAATGTAACAAGGTAGAAACTAAATACTGTCATTTTGATGAAAACTGAGAAAAGCAAGCGCGTTTGATTACTCTTCGGCTAAGTGTTGGGGACACATTCTTACAGCCATTATGTCGTCCCAAGCTTTTTTGAAAATGTGTGATTCAGGATTACTTTTCAGTGGTTCCAAGAAAGTGAAAATGAAAATGTTTCCCAATTTTTGCCTATCAATTATCATAATTCAGGGATACCTTTACACTTTTTAAACACACGACATGATAAAATCAAGCTCTCTGCATAGGGAGGCCTGAATCGTTGCTACTTCGTCATGTCAATCGTTGACATATTTATCATAGAGCTAATTACCTTTGAAGGTACCAGTTGCATGGCTTGATCACATCAAAAACGTTTTATAACTCCAAATACCAAGATGTTGAACAAATTTACATATCGGTAAGCTATGAACATCTTTATTTTATCCGTATCCAGGTAATTTAACATCACTTTAATTCAAGAATGATTGTTTGCCTAGACATATTCGAGTTATATCCCTTTGAATGGAAAGTAACATAAAGTCACAGTTGGCCTATGAGAACTCAGCTTCGTTCCTGTTTCTTTTTAAAACAGCTCAATTACCAATTGTTTTTTTTTTTTTTTATTTCATAAAGTTGAAAGGTTTCTTTAATAAAGCAGTGGAAGTACACAGAAACGTTTAATAAATTGCGGATGAGAACCCATTGTATTACCCTATGGGTCAACAATTAAAACTTTCCGTGGCGCTTGAAGCTAAGGATAGCCCCCCCCCCCCCCCCAAGAAAAGACATGCCGGTACATCTCTTTTCAAATCTGAAAAACATGCAAATGTGGCACAAGGCAGCTGGGATCACCAAAGTAACAAAAGCAGCATATAATTGCCAGCTTGGAATGTGGATGACTGAATTTTAGCATCTTCTCCCTACAATAACTAGAATTGGAGTGACTCATCCGATCTCCCCTCGATTTTTGTTCCGAACCACATGATCAGGATTAATAATTTACACGGAGTAATACTACTATAAACTACCCCCAGAGCACGTGCTGTCGCCGTGTTCCAACCCAGCTTCGAGTCAGAGTCCCCTTCTGTTGAGATTGCAAGAGGATAAGAATTCATAGGCATATGAAGGTGTTTGATGTGAGGGGCGAAATAAAGATGTATAGTCCGTAGCCTGTTGGGATGTTTCCAATGGGCTTTCTATGTAACCTGAAGCGGAGAATCATTGTAGGTTGCCTCGTGCATGGCGTACTCACTAAATTTTAGCTGTAAACGGCTGTAAAATTGCAGGAACACTTTCCAGATCCTGTTAGTACGTCTTAATAAACGTATTTCATTTTGATATCTTTTTTGAGAAAGGAAAATAAATTTAACGTTTTGTTTCATTTACAATTCCGGTATAGGGGAAACTTTTCCTACGAAACTTACTTGGACACTTGAGTCGACCTTCCCTGGAAAGAGCTTTGTGAGGAGAGGTGTGCCCTTACACAATTAAATTTTTTTGCACGAGGGCGCCTTACTGCAATAAATTGTATTATATAACACCTTATTAATTCCTCTACATCTGATTGGAGGACTTGTTGTCACATGCCATGAGTTATTTGGTACTATTGTACGGTCGTGTGTTATACATCGTAGGTTAGTCTAGAATAATGCACGGTGTTTCTTGAATCAAATTTTGACCATAATCTGGCCTATTTAGGAAGTAAGGTGTTATATAAAACAAATAATGGATGTTTTCCATCCGTGTAATAGTACGAATAATTTCCTTCGTTGAAAGACGAACGTTCTATTCAACTCGGCTTCGCTTCATTGAATAGAACGTTGAACCTTTCAAATCATGAAATTATTGATAATATCACTTTCATAAACATTCATTAGTTGTATATTCATGCACTGGAATTTGCCATTTTGGTGTCCAAAAGACCAAGAAGTTTTGTGTAACAAAGCAGAGCATATGGTTAGGAATAATAAAAAAAACGGCCAACGCTTTCAATTCCCAACTAATACTACTTCGTTAGCAATGCGGTACTAATTGTTTTATTTTTAAGTAGCTTGTGGAACTGCAAAAGGCGCAAAATATAACTGACCTATTGAAAATATGTGTTGACGGTGAGCAAAAAAGCCCACCTCGACATTGAATAAGTTGCTTTTTTATTGTAATTTTCCACTTAGAAAACGACTATGCGATTGAAAAGGGATTTTTCAAATATAATAAAACATACATCTAGGTAGCTAGACAAGGCGGAATTCTGCTTCCATTTTTCTCCCCAGTAGGACAAAAACTTGATATTTCTCCCAAATGGAGTTAACAAGCACTTTCCACAGAGCACCTGCCACGTCGTTTATATTAGCCTATACCATGTACGTATTGGTTACGGTTAGACACCCGGTGTACTGTTAATTTATTATTCAGAATGTGAAAGCAAACTACGAACGAAGATAGATTGAGGAACGGCGCTAAAGACAGCCAAAAATGTATCCGTATTAAAGGATTTGAGCTCCTTGAAAAAATTTAAAGTACGCTTTCGAGAGTGTTTGCTCTCCATTGAGACTTCCATACGTTATCGTACCCACTGCCTGAGAGGGCGCGAAGAAATAAGAAAACTCTCGGACAGGGGCACAACGGCCCTTGTCACCTGAAAATCATTTTTAAATGGACGATTCTAACATCAATATTTCATGAAATTACAACAGTGAATAGTATGTATACCGTAGCAACGGTATCTCTGGGTTATATATATATATACATATATATATATGATTATATATATATATATATATATAATTCCCACCTTATTGCGAAAGAAGTTGTTGAAAAGTCGACCATAGGGCGAAAAAAAATAGGGCGAAAAAACGGATTCCCCTTAACGTTTTC
>WURT03149016.1:14379-28791 GCA_009936505.3 Holothuria glaberrima
AAACTTCTATGCATACTTGCATTCTCATGACTTGCACCATCTCATCTTTTTACAATAAATGATTTTTTTTTTTGTCGTACTTCATTATCGCTTAGGTAATGATCCCACCGCTGATTTTCTCTTCTGTCAGGAAGGTATTTGTTTTTCAAACTTTGCTTCCCTTGTAATAGGAAGATTCATTGCAAAGGAAGCATGGAGACTGAATCACATTATTGGTCAAATGTCAGTTAGTAGATGGTTGAGACATTCTGTGATCTGTTGTCTTTTGCATCAGGACATATCATCTTCTCAGTTTGTAATTATTAATAAATATACTCAGCGATAGGAAAATATTGAGTTATGATTTCTTTCAGTCATAAAGGTTTGCTGTAAGTGTATAGTATTTATAGGCATCATATCATGGTTCACACTGACATAATTGTGGGCATTCATTGTCAGTTATATTTGGGTTTCTTCAGGGTTTTAACACAACCCTGTGCCCATTTTATAAAAAGCTTTTAAATTATGTTATTCTGTAACTGACCATGTTTAAAAGTTTGGTTCTTTGACTGACCATGTTCACAAGTTTCATAGTATAAAGGTTAAGTCACCATGTTAGATGTTCCCAGGTGGGACTCGTTGCATACAATTAACTAAGAGTGATACGACTAAGATCTGCTCGTCATGTACAAGTAGCAAATGTTGTGCATTGGTAAATACTGTTAAAGGGAAATGACCTTTGATCGAAGCTGGCATATATCTGGCTCATCTTTTGGACTGGGTTGTGGATAACTCAATGCAACAGAGCTGGAAGCCACCTGTGCTTGGGTGGAGGGTCAGGGCTTGTACTTGGAACTGTATGGACCCAATGTGGCAAGGGAAGGACCTGCTGTGGCTATGGGCCTGATAATGAAAATATTGCTTTCCTCTATGACATTAAGTACAGAATGAGACTGACACTGTTAAAGTCCTTGTGTTTCTGAGTTATCATCCAGTATCGCTGGCCAATGTTTGGACCGTGCATCAAGGATATAAGATGTCCATTGGCTGCTTTAACCTACTTTTTTCATCATTATAGCCTTGTTTCCTTCAATGAAGAATTACAGAAGCAGAAATCTCAATTCATTTGAGATAAGTCATTTTGGAAAGCACCCTGTACCCATCCCAAGTCATCTCAATTTTAAATGCAATAACTGCTGCAGTTTATTCTTAAATGGAAATTTTCCTGTGAAGTGTTTTGTATCATTTAAGTTCTTTGCTGTGTTTTTGAAAAGACACAAGATGTTAGAAGTGTCTTTTTGAATGAATATTTGAGATGCAAAGGGAACCAGTCACTTTTTAATGCACTCAGAGAGAAACATAACATGGATTCCCTAGTCAACATTATTCATTGGTGTCACATTATAAGACAGTACTCTAAGATAAGAAGCAGCTTTATCTTAGTCATTCTACTCTATCAAGTGATCTAAGTTGTAATAAGCAGTCAGGATGTGACATCATCTCATTTTAAACATTTATTTTCTTTAAGAAGTGTAATGTTTGTAAGACATAAGCACAGGGTACCAATGGCCTGAGATGTAATAATCTCTGCTTGTGGTAGGTACCAGTCATCTTAATTACCTAATACTTTACTAGAAAATATCATGCTGAGGAAACTGCTCATTTTGTATCAGAGTTGTGTATTGATGTTACTGTTATAGTGTTAGTACAATATTTGTTATGAGTTGTGTAAAAAAATCTTGGGACAATTTTAAGCAAATTTGATAATGGAGATATTTTATTCTTAAATGGAAGGCACTGAGGAAAATTTCCTGTAACGAATGTGTTGTATTTTAATTTGTACTTCATTTTAGTATTAATTTGGAGTTTTAATTCCCAAGTAGTTAAAGTTTAGTTTTTTGTAACAGGGACATCACTGCCCAGCCCTCCCATAATTTTTGGACCTGGATGGGGAATTACTATCTATGTGGATGGTAACTTTCTCAAAGGAAAAAAAGTGGGGGTAAAATTTCTGGAATACCTTCAAAGGTCATGTTAAGTCAAAGTGCCCTACCAGGGGATGTAGAAAGTAGCTCCTTTGGGGTGCAACCCTTGTAGGGGTAGTTTTTGGTTTTCACCCTCTGTCATCCTGCCATTTAAAAGGTTGTATGATGACTTAGTACTAAGTAATTACTGGACACTAATAAGATATGGTAGAGTGTCATATTTTTATTTTGAGGTGGAACAAAGCTTCAGGGAAAGTGTTGGCATAATACTGGAGAGGGGGAAGTTATGGTGTGGGGTTTTAAGAAGCACTACTAATGGATAAATAGAGCTTACATAGTTGTTACATGGTTATGGTAAGGGGTTCATGGGTGGGGAACTGAGGAGGGGTAATATGAGGAGGTGGTAGTAAATCTTGTTCCAACAGGTAATAAATGTGAAATTTTATGTACTACTAGTTTCCTTGTTGTGCAGAATTTGTGTGCATTTGTGTAAATAAGAAAACAGTTCGTAGTTCAGGAATTCCTGTGTTGTACCAAAGTACTCAAAAAGGGTTGTAACAAGACATGTAATTCTGTCTTAAACTTTGTACAAACATTTTTCTTCCTTTTCATATTATTAAGCTTTTATGGTTATAACATTTACTATAAAAAAAATATTTGTTTTTAAAATGAAGTATTTGCTTCATATATTTCGTCACAGAATTCTTTTTTGGTAATGTAAACCCCCTTTTGGCAGAACTGTGTAATTTTGTCAGTTGTCTGTTATGCAGCTCTGCTTTGTTTTTGTTTCCTTTTTGAACATTTTCCCAAGTAACTGGATGACAAATAGTCTTAAAAAATATCTTGTAAAATGAAAAGCAAGCAACATGAAAGCAGATATCGTTGACATTCTTGTCTTCTATTGGTACTAGAGGAAAAGTCTCTTTGTGTATAGATGCTGCAGACAGTTATAATAATCCAAAGAAAAAAAGACAAGGGGAAAATAAAAACCACTTTGTTTGTCATATTTTTTAGAGTTTTTGCTTCTTATGCTTTGATTCTGTGTTTCTCCTATGAATACTATACAAATAACAGAGTTGAATCTTTGTTAAGAGCTTTATGTTGCCTTAGTGTCACCCTGCTGCAAGACATGGTCTTGGTCTTTTCACTTATCCCTTGATGTCAGGGAGCAAAACATAAGGAACTCACTCGTCAACCTAAAAAACATGGAGGGCCAATCAGGGATTAGAATGCTCACCTTTCATGAATACCCAAAAGGATGAGTTTGAACCCAATAAAAACGTGGTTGGAAAGAAAGCTTCTCTTGAACCAAAACAATGCAACTCTTTCGTTACACTCTCTCTTACCAAGATGTGAAGCACTTGGAGGAAGATTATATTTGCGTCATGCTGAAAGCTTAACACTGACATTATCGTGGGTACACATTGAAAAAGTTCTTGGTAAGTATGCAACTACCAAAGCTTGATGCCACTGTTCATTGCACACACATCTTTCACGAGGTCAACATTGGTATTTGAACTCTTCTAGCTACCAGTAGTAAGAGCAATACTAATAAATGTATATGACCATTCACAAAGCTGCACCTTCACTGCTAGTGTAAATCAGTGTAATATGCTCCATAATTTTGAGGGATAAGTGAAAAGACCAAAAGTTACCCACATCCCCTCATATGGCACTGTGACCCTGACTAGTTTTTCCCATTAAACTTACAAAGCCTCAGTTACATACTGTTTCTAGCCACAGACCAGTATGAACTGTTCTGTGCAAATTGCTGTATTGTACAACCTATCGATCATTTTCAACCTGTTTCATTTATACATGGCTCACTAACAAGAATATGGGTAATGAAGTTTCCTTTAAAACAGTCTTCAACCTGAAAACATATACACATGACACAGTAGAGTGATCTGTGCTCAACAATTTAATTTGCATTGCACTTGGATATTCCATACATACTGCCTCCTTGTAACACATAATAAACTATTCACACATCACTTCTATAAATGAAAGTTATAACAACACTGGTATAGAGTACATTCAAGTTCAATCCTTTTATTAAGAATGACCATCTTGTTTATTACTTGACAGAAGTAAGGTTTCTTGATTTCCTAGGCATATGAGGTGGGGAGACCAAGGGAGGAGACTTGGAGCTCCTTCCCCCTATACAGAAAGAAAACTCTACTTCTGAGCAAAAGTATGCAATTTTGCAGCAAGCATTAAAAATTTGGGAAAAAATGCTGCAGCCCTCTAACTGGAAGTAGTCCAGTGCACTTATGGTTGATTCCATGAAACAGATGGTACCATTTTACCACATAACCAAGGTGCTGCATAATTAAAAAAAATATATATATATATATATATCACAAGAACAAATGTGGACATTTCACAACAAAAGGAAAGTAGCAATTGGATCTGCAGACACTCCTGAATGTGACATACAGTATTTTCTGAAACTATTAGTAAGGACCATTTTACATAACAAAGATACGTATCTGACATCCATGTGAGATGGGGGATGCAGATTTTAGGTATTACACAGGCAAACCTTACTTACTGTCAATACCATTCTATTCATACTCACATTGATGAGGATCCATGTATCACAAAACCTAGTAGATCTAGCTAGCTACATTCTTATGAAAGGAAACTCTGATTTGAATAATTGTAAAAAAGTAAAGTCAATTTTAGGAAACACAAAGTTGAATCCTTTTTTAATAAAGAGTAAAATTGTTTGTCATCAGTTTGTAGAGGTGCTAAATAAGCCCAAAAGATTCTTATACATGACTCGGCCTTAAAAACTTAATTCTTGTCTGTCATTGACAAAAATATGTACAACTGACACTGGCCAGTATTTATCCTGTAGCATTTACTCAGTACTTCCTGACTTCTTAAAATTTGATTTCAAAACATAGGACAACTTGAAAAGATAGCACAAACACTACGGGAGGCACTTCCGAAAAGAATGACATAATGAAGTGTTTAATTGTTTCACATATAATTACACTTCAAGCTAACCATTCAACTTGTACTAACTTTTTGACAAAAACACCCCAACATCTTCAAGATACTGCACAAAAGATTACTTGTAAACAGAAGAGTAACATTTGCACAGGTGGCAATTTTTCTAACTATATATTACATTAGTACAAATGATAAATTTACATAATTCACACAAGTTTATCATATATTTATGATGAAAAATTTACCACATATAACAAACTATTTCATCATAATAGTGTAAGTACCTATTTTTATACTGTTAATAAAGGTGGGTAACAATAACAGGAAGTGCAATTATTGAGCTGCTGAGATGCTTATGTTGCTACGGTAGTCAAATCACTGTGCTTCTTCTCCACCGAGAAGTAAATATGGATACAAAAATCATTTCCATTGATGACTCTTTTTGGCTTGTAGGCCTCAAATCAAACACAATGAATGTGCCCTATCCCACATACATTCTACTTTAAAAAAATCCCTATCTCAACTCGGGGCAGAGTGTTTTCTTTGGCAAATCTGGGAAAAGAATATGGGAGGCAGCCTCATCCTTGTATCCCAGTCCAGCCTTTCAGAGATATTTTCTTTGGACTTGAGTCAAGTCATTTGACTAAACTAATAGCCACGTGAGCTGTGCCTTGTTTTCAACAACAATAAGCAATTTGTTAAATGTCAGCAGTACTAGAGAGTTTTACACTATACCAAGTCATAACCACCCTGACTTTTCACTTTACTAGTCCTGCAAAGTTGATTGTACAATCTCTGCTTGAAATGATCACATATTTAAGGAATTCAAAGTTCAACACGTATTTCCAACTTTGGTTATGAGTGAATGTTAACCAGAGTAGTTTGATGACATCTCAATGCTAACAAACCCACTGTGCAGTAAGACCTAGCTAGCACTGTATATCTATTCCCCAATGCAAATGTGGCAAACAGGTGGATTTTATAAACTTTGATAAAAGATGTACCAGGCTTTGCTATACATTGTACACAAGCCAAATTGTTGAGATAAGACAACAGAGCATGCTCTTTCCAGTGCAATACTGGTCCTTGTAGAAGTTGGAATAAGTACAATGATTGAGTCCTAATCAAGATAAATAAATTCTAACCATGTAGATTGAACTTGACAGGGAAGAACTGTTAATAAAGACAATTGAACCCTTGTGCTGATGGCTTGGAACCAAGTGTAGTATGATGCATGCTCAACAATGATTCTATTGACATCATAATCTGATTCTAACCAAACAAATCTGTCACCAAAAACTAAGGGGGTTCATGTGATATCAATGAATTTCTCAATGCCATACTGGCCATTACACTTACGAACAACATCACAAAGCAGAAAGTGCTCCCTCGTTTGGAGGTAAGCAGATATCATTGCAAGTTACACCCACTAACCAACAAATGCAGACAGTTGACTAGTCAACCAATCAGATACACGCATAAGTCTACTACAAGTAGGTGTGAAGCCTATTGCATGTGTGATATGTGATTCATTGTTTTGCCTCCAAAATGACGTGTGACATCAATACATATGGCCGATAGAGGTACAATGAACCCTGATAGTCAGATGTCCAGGCAACAGGGAGATGGGTAGCAAAATGACATCCATGATGAAAATCCTCTATAGAGGTTCTTCAGTGACATCACAAATACATGTGACAACAATAGAATCAGATATATTGGATGTCAAACTTATTGCAAGCAACATGTACACTGTACACAAGTATTGGTCAAAGCTTAAAAAAGTTTGGTACCTTCTTTTCAAAGAATGTTTTCTTGATGGGAAAATTTTGCTATGAAGTTGTTAAATAAAATCACTAACACCTATAGTTTTATTACCAATTTCCAAATTTACAGTATAGAGCTAGATGGGTGTCTGGAATTTTTCAGAAGAAATACTGAATTCTGTAGTCCACATACTAGATTAAGCAGTGCTCACTTTATATTCAGTGAGCCCTGCAAGATGTTATGACCAAGAATATTTCTATGTGATTGTCACTAAGCATTTAAACCAACACATCTAACCTACAAATACACCTTCGAAATATTTGATCCTAAACAGTTTTAGTCATGAGAACTTTCTTAGGAAAGAAGGTACAAAAATTTTACACTTTGACCACTACTATATGTACACAATGTTGTTTTGGTGGTGCAAATATACCAGGACCATTATGACATCACACGAGGAACCGCTGTACAATGTATAAGTAGTACTTCTCTTACCATTTGTGCAGGACTTTTTCACGTCTTGAACTCTAAATGATATAATTTAAACAAACAGTCATGTTTTATCCTACAAACTTTTCTTTGTCAACCTTGAATTTTATTACCATGGAAACACTGACAAACTGTAACAGGACTTAACAAAAACCTTGCATAACTTTAAATTTATACTTCTCCACATATCCCAAAATGTCCTTAAATCCGCAAGTACTGTACAAAATATGAGAGTTCGTCTTAACTGGGACACAATGATCCTTAACTGGGACACAAAATACCTTGCAGCATCTTTGAAGAACTAGATAATAAAGGTTAAAAGTCATCTTTACATTTAATGAGATAAGATGGAACTAACTTTCAAGTAATGTTTTTTTATCTCACAAAGAGAAAAAAATATTAATTAGTTGTTAAATATACGGCCTCTTCCAAATATAGTAAGTCCATAGCTACGTTTCAGGTTTATTTCCTTCTTGTCCTACTTGTGTCATTTTCTTTTACTTTCATCTTTACACTTTACGCCAACTGGTATCCTCCGCATGGCTGAGAGTCAATCCATCATGTTACAACCTTCAACGCATCAATGGTTGCTCTGATGCCTTTTCCAGTTTTTCAAAATGTTTTCGTGCATTCTTGATGTTAATCAGTGTGGTTGCAGATGCTGCAGATAAATAAGATAAAAGGTGTCAAATGATAATAAAATGGAAATGCATGAAATATGTAGACACAAAACAACAAGAATATACATAAACAAAGAAGCACTGATATAAGGTGTATGACACCCTTGGGTAATTTAGTACTGCTGCAAAATTTCCTTATTTTATAGAAAGACACCTGCAAATGTTAAAAAATGCAGACTTCCTCCAATCACTTTGTAAAAAAAATCTGTCTTCTGATATCTGTATTCTATTTCGAAAAGTTCAGAACCCTTCTATGAGAAAATCACTCTCATAAATCTTGTTACTCAAAATACTTGATGCATACCTTACATTACTTGCACTTTGTCAACGATGTTCAGCATGCATAGAGTAGGTAATTGTATAAACAAATTAACTCACATTCATGAGGCACCATGGAAGATCAAGTATTATGTAAGCCATAAATTATATTGAGTTATCAGCACCAATGAAAACAAAACAATCAAAGCTTTATTTTGAAACTAAAAAGATAGCTATGTGGCTTTCCCCATAAGTTTGAAAGGTTCGGTTTAAAAGGGCAAAGTCTAGTGAGTAACCATCCTGTGTTTTAGTCAAAGACAACAATATCCTAAAATCGTAACCAACATCCACAACTGATACTACCCGTTCCAAGATCAAGACTCCACTTTCCATTACTGATGTTTCTATCAACTTGATCTAATGGTCTCATCTTTTAACAAAATGTAAACTATGCTCTCATGGAAGTGATTACTGACACTTTATGCTAGTTGAAAGGGTCATTTCTGGGGATCTAGAAGATATTTTTAGCCATAAATATTCTACATGTTCCACAACACCCTATGGTGGCACTTTCTTTGATCAGTGCTCCTCAACCAGATCAGTGTGGAATGTCACAAGGAATAAAAACGGCCAAACTGAGAGTAAAGGGGCAATAGAGTTCGCTTAGAATGGCTTCAGAGTAGAAGAATCTGATCTTGTGGGCAGAATATCTTGTTTTCTGTCTTACTTTGACTGGTACATAACCAAACTTACTGGTTAGCTGTTTTCCATAATTGAAGAGACAGAGAGGAAATAATAGAGTCAACTAATACTGCATTAATGTTTTTCTGAGAACTTAATTTTCAGGAAACAGAAAATCTCATCCAAAAGTGTTTAGCATGCTTTTAACTTTTATGCATATGACAAAGGCTTAACAAGATGGGCAACAGTAGCAACACTTCTGATACAACATTAGCATATGACATTCTATTTATTTGTATGGGCCTTTTTCTGAAGCCGCAACTGCCAAAACTAAAGGCTAAAATGCAAACATTACTCTGGAAGGTGTTTCTCTGTGAGGGAGCTATGTCTCAGAAGGAGGAACCATCAAACTTAAATGACCAAACTCACAACCTTCAGACCTATACATCATGTGTCTGTAATGTGTGACCTGTTCTAGACTGACTGAAAAAACCAGAAAGCCAAAAGGTTTAGCAGTTCCTTGCCTCTAAATTATGTTTACGTACTTCCACTTTCAAGGGTTTCCAAAAGACAAAGTTTGATTACCAAATGCTTATCACGGATAGTGCTAGCTACCTACCACTACAGGTAAAATCTTGAAACTACTTCCAAAAGGAGTTAGAACCCTGAATGAACACAGAACTTTACAAAAACCATCACAGAGCCTACCAACAGTGAAAGCAGGAGCTAATCTGAATAGTTTCAAGAGAGTGTAATCATGACTTATCTTTAATAACTACTCAGACAAAAGCATAGAAAGTCACTATTTATTAACTACTGTGAAAAAGGATGTTTCAGATAAGAAGTGCAACCAACTTCATCAGCTGTGTAACTACGTTTAATGGTATACCCTGACAGGTGGGAGGGAAGCCAACAATAAGATTCATCAAGGGTACCCATCATGGGATATATTAAGAAAGCATTCATATTTGACTCCAAATGACCTAAGACCTCAAACAAAAACTAAAAGTTTTTTTACTCAATATGGGTACACTCATTTGCTGAGTATGCCCTCCACCAACGTTACCCCTCTTAAAATATCACCTTTGTGAGCAGTTTACAAGGTTTCACCACTTGACATACAATGACTTCAAGAAACCATACTTGCCAAGAGTTCCATTTTAAGCAGAACTGTTCCATTTTCTGAGCTTTAAAACCCATAAAACTCTGGGGCACTGTGGATCATCTTAAACATATTCCATTTTCTGTGATGGCAATGTTGGCAAGTAGGCAAGTAACTTTTAACCTCACATTTTCAAAGTTTTTGGTTTTTACCTCTAGTGACCTCAAATGACCTCTGACCTCATCAAAAAACAATTAACAATACCAATGTTCCTATCAATATGACAGACAACACGCCACATTTATATTCACCATTCCTATCAAAAGATATCCACTTACAAGGAAATTCCAAGGTTTTCGCAGTTCAACTCAGGTGATGTCAAACAAACTTTGACGGTTCATTTCTACCATTATTAGAAATTTGTAACATGCTGACTGTCCTTTGATTGATAGGGTCTAGACGACTCCAGTCCATTCCATTTACCTTTGTTTCTGTGTTCTGTGTACTCTTTCAGTAGACCTAATATATACTCATCAGCTAATTTCCAATTGTTTGTCTCCCAGTCACAGCTCATGCTTGAGGTGTGTTATCAGTTCATTTGTGCAGCAGTACTTAAAACACACTTCAAACAGAATAAATGCTTCACAGTCAAATAGTCAAAGAACTGTGAGACACATGATTAACACTGATGTCACAGAAAAATCTGCAGTAAAAACTTGTTTTGGGTAGTACCCAGGATCTACCATGTATTGATAACAAAATATTAAAATCACTTGGAAGTAAGAATGGCTTATAAGAACATAAGAAGTTATTTTTACATGTTGACTGTAAGATATCTGCTGTAACTTATCTCATTGTTAAGACTGATAACCATTTACCAAAAATTCTAATGAGAGAAATAGCTGAATAACAGGATTTAAGCAACCCACCTGACCAATCACGAATATTTTCTGCAGATATATCATACAAGAATGAAAGTATTGTATAACTTCACCTCAGAATATGCAACTGTGTACTTTGTTTGATTAAAATCCTGTTGCACCAAGATGTACAGACAATACCTATTGATACTAAGCCATAACTTAAAACCATTTTCACATTTTTACCCTAAGATACCATAAATTATATCTGATGAAAATCAGTTGGATGGTACTCTTTGCATAATTTCAAACAGTACCATAAACCATTTTAATGATAAATTCTACCAAGCAATAAGAAACCTACCACAAAGATATCATGTGCTACTAACCTGCTTTTTCACTTCCAAATGATCATTAGAACAAATTAATGAGCCATTTTTTCCAGACGTCATAACAAACAGCACTTTTTTTTTTCATTTTTCGCTTGAGATCCACAAATTACCAATAATGCAGCATCTAGCACTAATTTGTTCTGACTCAAATAAGCTACAACAAAATCGTAGAGTTAAGTATAAATAAACAAACACAAACGAGAAACAAGCATATGAGTGCACTTACGGATAGATGGATCAGACATAATGACCATAACATATGTGTTTGATGTGAAAACATCTATAAAGGCTGCAAAACTGGAATTTCTAACTTCCATGCTCTGAAATGATGCTGCAAATTTACTGCAAAATAAAACAGACACACAATCATATTCGTACACTGAAGCCATCAGTGTAAAGGCACATTAACAAATAAGCAGTGGAATCTGTTAATAGTGTTTGACAAATCAACCATGGCAAACGGCCAATTTACTTCTAAGATCATTTTGTTTCTTTCACATACCCCTCTCAGATTAGGGTGCTTCTCTTGTAAAAGGTAGAAGTACAACCAGACAATGGACCATCTAGGAGCATACCACATTATTTGACAAGTACAAGTATATTAATTTAACTACAAAACAATGTTTTGTAAGATGATTAGATTTCAAAATCTTCAAGGGTATCACATGTTTGCAAGAATGGGCACTAAACTCTGGGCCAGAAATGAAAATAGCTATAGATCAATTTTCCAGAACCATGGAACACAATTTCTTGACTCTAACTGTACAAAATGTTGCAGTAGCTGTATGGATAAAGGCAGTGGAATTTGAAGTGATGAAACAAACAGGAGGTTCTCAGTTCAATTCCTGGCCAGGTCAAAGTAAGATGGGTTTTTTATCTAGGAGCAATCTATGGGTTTTACCATCTGAACTGGCTTTTCGAAAGGAACCAAATTTGATCTTAATCTTTCAGTTTGTTAGCCACCTGACATAAAGTTTTAATTTATAAGCCATGCACTTCTCCTATGTTCATGTTCACTTAGCATCATAAAACAACTGCCATTTAAGGCCTGAATTATTATATAGATTAGTTTAAGACCATGATTTTTCATAAGGTCAAGTTAGATTTAAATATTTTGCATTTCTTTAAGTACTTAATCCAGATAGGGCTTGTAATATTCCTTCAGATTTTCATATTTTGGGGGCTTCCCTGCAATTTTTCTGACTTTTTACAACCCCAGTATTTACCATAATTTGCTGATTTTTCAGGTTTTTCATGACAGAAAGAACCTGGAAGGAGAATAGGCTTGGGTGGATAAACCTACTCATACTTTAGAGTCATGACTTCTGGATGGGAGTCAAGAAGCAACTCCACTCTGCCTGGGTAATGTTCAAGATTGTCAAGAAATCATATTTTGGAAGTTAGATTTGAGTTATTTTACAAGTAGGTTTTAATGAAATCTTATAACACAACTGGCTGTTTGATCTTTTTCTTCATTCTATTGCAGATTTTTGCTTCAGTTGGCCACAGCAATTCTACAACGTAGAGAGATAAGGTACCTCAGTCGTTGAGAAGCCTTTAGTGTAAACCTACTAGTGTACCTACACACACTGGTAGGCAAGAAGTTGACATTTTATGGATGTTGACTTACTATGTTCCTACGTCAGTTATGAGGTCATTGTAAGACTCGCAACCCCTTCAGAGTCATGACTCATAGAGCTGTAGGTACCCATCTTCTAAAATGTTGGAGTGGCTCAAGCCTAATACAGACCAAGTGCACATGACTTACCTACAACTTAACTTGAACTGTTTAATGATGTTACTAATTTTTTCAAAACGGTGGACATCTTTGTGCTGCCTTAACTGACAGTGAGAAATTACCTAGAAGAAAAAGAAAGAATTTTTCATTGGAGTCAGATTACCCGGATATTTGAGACTGTTTTAGTAGATACACTACTCCAGGATACAAGATCAGGGGGATTCCTCAGGTACAAATAGAAATAACAATCTCCATGGCAAAAGTGAAACTGAAGAACATCCATAAAACTTGAAGGAAAATATTTGTTAAGGATTCTCATCTTTGGTAAAGTCAATCTATTGTTTTTCCAGGGTTCATCACTATTCAAAATGTAATGTTGATACGGAAAATACCTAAATGATCTTGCTGGACTTCAAGGAAAAATAAACCAGAAATAATACAGGGAGTACTTCAATAAGTTAAACAAACTCTCTAAATATTAATTGGATAAACTATTATTATAATGATACAAATGGGGTCACATGTTTTATCTCTGTCATCATATGTAAAGTACTTAAGGTCTGGTTTCATTTGACTGCTTGACCATACAGTGTGAAACATAACAATACCAACAGACTCATGCCCAAATCAAAACAAAACAAGCAAAGCGAACATAAACAAAAAAAAAAAAGTACAACTCCAGGGTTGGTTGACAAAAAATCATTCAGCTTTTTACACACTGGTGTTAATGTACTACTTCACAAACTGTTGTAACAGAAGCACCTCGTAACCAGCTTGGTACTTCATGTGAATGTACACGTACCAGGGCATACTCCATGCTAGCCAAGACTGTGAATTCTGTACAGCCAATGTCCCATCATACAAAATTTTCACTTGGAAATATTCAAGAAGCTTGCTATTTAGTTCAGTCTTTAGGGTTTTAATGTATTCTGTCACAGTGCAGTTCTATAAGCATGGTTAGGTACTCTGGTCTTTCACCATACCCCCATGAAAGCCCCCTCCCCATCCCTTCTCTCCACTATT
This sequence comes from Holothuria glaberrima, assembly GCA_009936505.3. Lineage (NCBI taxonomy): Eukaryota > Metazoa > Echinodermata > Holothuroidea > Aspidochirotida > Holothuriidae > Holothuria > Holothuria glaberrima. Next base: position 28,295 of record WURT03149016.1, read on the forward strand.
TACTACCATCTCGGACTTAGGCATATACAAATAATGCACAAATATCAACTACATGAAAACAGTCAAAGTAACAGATTTCAAGAAGCTTCTTTGTTGCAAATCTTCAGATAGTTAAACACCACCTAGATGATTTTTAAAAGTGAGAAGGATTCTTGTCACGGATACTCTCAGGTCACAAGAGTTTTCCTGTTGCAAATATTAACACTACATGTCACAAATTACTCACCAAAAATGTTGCCCTTTCAAAAAGTAAAACTTCATCGGCATCTATGATATTTGCAAAATGTTTTAAGTTTGTCTCAAGCTGTTGCACATTTGGTATGAGAAGGTAGACTATTGATGACCAAGCATGGTACAGTGTCTCATCCCAGATAGACGTCCTAAAGCATGTGCACTCCAGCGGTTTAGAAAGTCGTTTCAGGTCATCCTCACGTTGTCTGAAAATCTGAGAATTGTATAGCAAGTTTAAACAGCATATGAAGTGAACTTACAAGTTT
>WURT03149017.1:0-11024 GCA_009936505.3 Holothuria glaberrima
TTTTTTCCTCAATACCGACCCTTTAAGGGACTTTGAGAATTCCCTAAATTCCATTTCCAGCAGCACCTGAATGACGTCTGATTTTACGTTTCCAAAGTACGTCATCACTTCATCTTATAGGTGTGCAAAATTAGCGAAATAAATAAAACGTAATCTTCCCTAAATAGCCTGTTATCGGTTGATCATATCTTCCTCAATTCCCATCCAATTGAAGCCAATTATATGTCACGTTAAAGGCGACGAACTAAATTTGTTAGTTAGTTAGATTAGATTTAACGACACATCAACACAAATGTGTTATATAGTCTCAACTAGATAAAAAAGTTAAGTTTAAATACGGTTTTATTTATGGTTCAAGTTGGGTTTCAAATACAGTTCAAATACAGTGCAAGTCCTTCCCTTTAGTCACCTCTTACGACAGGCGGGAAATACCGTGGGGATAATCTACAACCCCAAGCCCACAGGGGGCTAAAGATTGTCTGGTTACAATTTTATGGATACATGTGGTAAGTTTGCAAAGATATTTATGAAAAAATTGCCAAAAGTGTGCAATATTCCATGTAACCCTGCTACACTCCATTTCTGGTGCCAAGAAAGAGCACTTGGATTATATGGTCACGTTCAGTGATTAGGTGTCAAGTAAACACACTGGTGGATCCAAGGGGGGGGGGGCAATGGGGGTCATGGCCCCACCCAAAGGTTGGCCAAAAAATTGTTTCCAAAAATTTGCTGAATAATTGAGGAATAAATTTACTTCACAATTGTACACTTTTGCTGCACTAAATCGCATCTGAGGGCGTTCAGTTGTAGAAAAATTTTTCAAAGGACAGCTTGGTGTCCCCCCCTTTGACCCTCTCCCATATCACTGTACCACCAGTTTGGCCCCTCCTAAACGAATGCCCTGGAACCACCAGTGAGTAAACACCAGAAAAAAGGCAGGTTGCCCTAAAACTGGATAATCCAGCAAAAAGCTAGATGAGTATACCCCTAGCCACCAAAACATGGCAGTAGCTGTAGTAACACTAACAGTATCACAAGCTTCCATGGTGTATAGTAAACACTATGGTGTACAATGGGCTGGTATATACAGTAGTATGGGTGCTAACTAAAGTTGCTGCATCTGTACCAGCTGTGCTCCAGGCCTATAATCTCCCTCTACCTGGCATCTAGGCATACATGCCTGCACAGTACAGGTAATGTATTGATTTGGGTGCCGATCATAGCGAGGTAAAGTCAGTTGAATGCATGTCTTGCAAATTAAATAAATTTTGGGGGCCCCAAGAGAAGTGACGGGGTGAATGTATAAAAGACGTCATACCACAAAATGTTTTTGGAGGGGGATGATGAAAAGTAAGGTGACCTAAGGCCAAGTGCTTTATTTTTTGAAAACGTACTTAACATCTCATGTACCTGTATATGAACTTCGCATGTCAAGGTATTCAAATGCATTTTCAGACAAAATCATATGACACCCATGACAAATTTGGGAGGGGGAAGGAGGGACCTTGGGCCCCAATGGATACAATGCCTCTGGGGGAATGCTGGACTAGCCAAATTTTTTCAGGCCTTTGTTTTTGTTGTTGATTTTTTAAGTAACTTTTAGGTCAAAGTGATGTATTGTAAGATAGTATGGGCGTTATGCACTTGTTAATTAAATGACGCACCCTCCCGGGCATGGTCAGTCAAATGTCGGTCATTGGCCAATGTTAATGTAACTCATGTGTCAGTCATTGTGCCAATAATGTCAGTCACCAGAGTGACAAAAAGGTGAGTCATGTTACCTCAAATGTTAGTCACTTTATGTACTTACCAAGGGATAAGTCATTGTGGATTATATGTTACTGTACATATTGCGCCAACCTTCAGCATTGTTCTAGATTTACAATCACAATTTATACCAATCGGTTTGGTGACTCACATGTCCGTCAAAACCACAAATTGTTCATCAGTTTGGTGACTGAAGAGTGTGTCATTTTACACGAGTTGTCAGTCACAGACGTGACTGATCGGTTACGCCAGTGTGCATGTTTTGTCCATGAAGTTGTGGACAATGACTGACCATGTCTGGGGGTAGTGTGGTGCATCATTCAGTTGATAAAAAGTTCATTCATTTACAGTATATTTGCTTAACTGTCACCTACTAACATGTGCATACAGAGGCCTGTGCATACCTGCAGTATGACTCTATGAAAGTGAAATGTTCACAAAGGTCTACCTTTAAGTACACACATTTCCCTCTTTCCCCCCCCCCTTCCTCAAATTATATTGAACCTGGATTTTGGTGTGGATTGTGTGTGGGAATGGCATGTTAGCACATAGGTGGTAGGACTTCTCAGGTTTCAGTCTATGCTTTCAGTTTTATGACTGCACTGGAGTGCATGCACTCACTCAAAAACAATAGTATGAATAATGAGAGAGTACATGAATAATTTAAGTCATGTTATGGTTATCAAGTTTGTGTCTCAATTTAGACACAGTCCTCTTTGCTTGGGTGGACAGTGGTTTGGGAAGCTAAGAAGCTGAGCAAACAGAGTTTGTTCCACAGGGTACAGGCAGGCTGGATTGAAGCAGCATAGGGGAAGGACTAATTACACTATCAGTAGTATACTTAGACATTTCAATGCATTTTTAATGCATCATAATCTGTTACCAATTCACTACCTTCCATTACGGTATAAAATCGTACATGTGACTTTTCATATGTGCTAATGTTACAGTATTAAAGGTGTTGTTTATTCTTGTACGTGGCTGTGCCACCCTCATGTGGATAAACAATGAGAAATGGTGAGATTAGAAGAAGTTTTGTTTTCAAAGCTATATAACCAACATACAGGTACTAAAACACATTGCATGTATGTTTTAATTGATTACTGTATATAACTGATGGTAATTATCTGCCCGGGAAGTTTGTTAACATTGATTCTGTTTACTTGTTTCTTTCCCACAAATTTTGCAATATTTGCAGGAATGAAAGAACCGAAAGTGGCCCGTAACATCCTGCCTAGAATTATTACTGACCTCAAGAAAAAATCAGTAGGCTCAAGCCTTTGGGGCACGTACCAAACCAGGCAACTTGTACTAGCTTTAATTCCTACTTCAGTGTGCTCTGTTCTATATAAGGGTAGGTGTACAGTATGGAAAATATTTCGAAGGGAGAAGTTGCCATGTAACAGTGCTTCCAGCCAGATATGGGGTTAAATCTTTTCGCTATTAAGGTTCTGCTTTAATATCTCAATATAATTGAAAATCAGTCTAGAAATAACAACAAACCCCTACAGTACCATTTATAAATTGCAGTTCCAGCTTCCCCCCCCCCCCTTTCCTCCAGTGCAAAGTCTTCTTTTTTCCCCTTACATCATTAGACTGAACTGGATTAAGCTAAATGCAGAAGTTAAGTTAACTTTCAGACTCTTTACATTTTCAGGCATTGTCTGGCATCTTGCTAGAAGCTCCCTCTTTCTCACCCAGTTGCATGTATGCTCTATGGGATTCTGCAAAGTTCTACCAACAATGGTGATGATATAGCTCAGGCTCATGAAGAAAATGCAGATATTTCGTATATTGTCAGATCTGTGCCACTCCAACTTACTTCAAGTTTGTTCACGTGGGTATACAAACCCTCTCTACAATGGAATAAGAATCTGGCAATGTTTTAAACACTGTTCAAACAGGGAGCTGCTTGGTTCAAATTAATACCTTGTTTATTGTTACCTATTTGTGCAACTAAAACTTTGCACCTCTTCTCAAATGTTATGGCTGTGATTTTGAAAGGGAAATCCTACTGTACACACAGCAACAGTAAACCATAATATAGCTGCTTTATGTGTACAGTACTAATAAATCAAGTACATACAGTGTCTCAAACAAGGGTCTGTGAATGAACAGTGGTAAAACAACTGTTAAAGGCATATTGTTCTGGTGACCAGATTTGATGTTTTCCAAAACAGCAAGAGAATTTGTGGTAGGCAGTGAAAACCCCAATTCAATAGCAGCATGCAAATTTGGAATGTGTATAGATTTTTGAAAAAAATGTAACATTTTCAGCTTCTGCAGTGCATGATGGGAAATTTGTAAATGTCATATGGGCTAATATATTAGATGTAGGCTATCCTTAAGTTGCATTTCTTTATAATGTTGATATCATTGTATTGAAAATTTTTAAAGTTCTCTATTTGCTGCACCATAAGTATGGAACATATCTACATGGAAAAGCGTAGAAACATTCCAACGATATAAAATTTCAATGACAAACAAGGTATCCAAATATAAAGAATAACTAGACGGTTTGTACTTGCAGGCAAGTACAGGTCAAAGCCACTGAAAATGGTATGAAATGAAGTGGAAAAGCCCAGTATTGCGCCACATGATTCTAAGTCTGGATCAAGTAAATATTAAGTGCAGTACTAAAAGGAGCAAATGGCCTACAATGCTCACCTTGCAGAGCAAAAAAGGTTTTGCCGCCAATGCAATTTTAACCGTTGTATCGGGAACGTACCTCCCACGCAGGCAACAGATGGCTATAAAATGTTTCTACCCCAGATTCAGGCATTTGCACTTGCACAGCTTAAGCTGAGATGTGCCAATGGGTTTGTAGTGGTAGACCAGTGTATTAAACAAGCGGGGATTTTCAATGGTGTTGTCGTGGATTCAGTGCTAGTGTTAGTCTGCATAACGGTGTTCAAGTCTGGGACTTTTTTATAAGTGGTCAAACTGAGTACTGTATGTAAAGAGAGTCTATAGAACTGCGTAACGACTGATCGTCCTTCAAAAAGAAGACTTTCTGTATGCTTCAAATGGGCTGATTATTCCTATTGGAACACGTTCAAGATGGTGAAATCGGGGAAGTGGTCACAATTTCCACTTCAAGAAAAAGTCAAAATAACTGCATGGCAGATGAAATTCTGTATTTGTTCGTAGTGATCGCGGTCAAATAGAGAAGTATCACACTGAAGATATTCATATGCCGAGCCATAAAAGAAGGCACAAGTTCATGTGACAAACTGAGCAAATCCAATAATCCAAGCTGTAGGCTTTGATTAACAAAAGGAGTCTGAGGCAATTTGCCCACTTGGCATCATGTTCTGTGACCTTGAGGAAATTGGATATATTTCTTGACAAAAGTAACTAATCTTTAGTTTGGAATGGAGTTTTGGTATATGGTGTATGGGATTAGATGACATGTAATGAAACTTTTTTATCTTTCATGTATTAAAGACTTCTACAAATGTCACCAGAGAAGCCCTCATCCTTGGACCGAACTGTTGAATTTATTAATCAAGAATAGCTCCTAGCTTTACCCTCAAGTGTAGAATAAATTCATATTCTAAATTATGATCCTTTCAACAGAAAAAAGAGAAACATGTCAAGATTTAGCTGATGTCTAATGGTTTGACACTTTATTCATTTATTCCTTTCAATATGCAGTTTTGCATGATGACAATGCACTGGTGTGAAGACACTGGCGAGAACCTGTTATGACAGGTTGCAGTTTGTGTACAAACATGTGCAATGAGTTCACGGACTATTAAATACCATGCAGTATGTAGGTTAGTGTGCACAAACCAAGGAAATGTATTCCAGGAACATGCTCACTAATTAAAGTCATTCCCTCAGTATTGGATTTCATAAACTGGGGATATGACCCAGTTGGTTTAGTACAAAACTTAAAATTTTGGAAGCAAACCTGGGACAGAATCTTGTGAGATAAAACTTGCCTAGAGCACCTGTTTTTAATGTTATGTTAGGACTAATTACAACATCTTCTCAGGATAAAATATTGATAGTGTGTCACAGTAGGAAATATACTATATAGCATCTCTCACCCCCTCCCCTTCCCCCTCCCTCAATCCCATTTTTGGTTTCGATGATAAGAGAAACCTATGCATTCATGATGGCGTGTGTATGTATGTGTGTGTGTATGTGCACTCACAAACATGGCCTTAGCGGGTACCGCGACAGTCGGCTCGAGCTCCTCTCTCTCACGTCTTTCCTAGCTCACGCGGAGCTCGAAACTGGAGTAGCTACCCAAAAATTCGGCCACTGCAATGAGAAGTCACGCGCGGCTGCACGTGCCTGCCTTGCAGCGCGGCCCGCCCCCAAGCATGTAGCAAACCTCGAATACTTCGCGCGCAGCTTCGCTGCTTTGCAGTTCCCTTGCATTCCCTACCGGCTCCTTTCCTGGTACCCTGTAAGGCATTGAGTGTGCGTGTGTGTATGCGACGCCCCTTGTAAACACGATATCTCAAGATAGCAATGATTGACACTTTCATCTTTGGTATATAGATTTGTCATGTCGGGAGGAAGAACCCTATCAATTTTGGTGGAGGTCAAAGGTCATTTGAGGTCACCAGAGTTCAAAAACCAAAAACCTTTAAAACACGATATCTCAAGGTAGCAGAGACTGACACTTTTCGTATTTAGTGAATAGATTTGTTATGTTAAGGGGAAAAACCGTATTGTTTTTTTGGTGGAGGTCAGAGGTCATTTGAGGCAACCAGAGGTCAAAAACCGAAAACCTTGTAAACACGATATCTGGAAATAGCAGTGACTGACACTTCGTATGTAGTATATAGATTTTTCATGAATCAAAGATTGAAGAATTTCTTACAAAAATGAAGTATAAATTGTACTTTTCAGCATACACGTGTCTGTAGACTGTAACTGGGGGGAGGGGGGGGGAATGATTACATGGGCCATCCCCTTAGTCAAATGTTAGGGGGTTATATCCCCCCTATCCCCCAGGGATCTACGCCTATGGTCACACTGGCAATTGGAAGTAAAGGGCAAAGGTCAAATTTGGTGAAAATCACTTTTCTGTAATACCATAACACACATGTAATAAACTGTTTGAACTATCAGAATATGTGGTTGCCAAGGTCAAATGTCACATGATGGAAGTGAAAATGTATAGCTTTTAGTGATAATTTGTGCCATGAACTCTTGTGGACTAGACCAATTCTGTTCAAACTTGGTGGGAAGATAGCCCAATGTGGGATGTGTGTCTTGCAGACCCCTGGAAATGAAGGTCAAATGTCAAATTTTTTGAAAATCACTTATTTTACCATAATTTCAGAAAAAACATTCCACTTATGTTGAAAGTTCACACATATAATAAACATGTCAATACTATCATTTTATGTGGTTACCCTTTTCAACCAAGGTCAAATGTCACATGACAGAAGGTGAAACATATATTTTCTCTTTGTGTAAACTGCTACTAAATGGCTGGACCTATTTTCAGACTTGGTGGGAAGGTACCCAAGGGTGGGGAAATATGTCTCTCACACCACAGAAGTCAGAGTTGAAGGTCAAAGGTCAAAGGAATTGTGTAAAAATCTTTTTTTTTGGCTATAATCCCAAGAGGAAGTATTGCACATACATGAAACTTTACATGTATAATTGAGATGTCAATTTCTACCAAAATGTGTGGCTACCATGGCAACCAAGGTCAAAGGTCACATGACAAAAGATCAAATGTACTTTTCTTGTTTTAGAAGTTGATATTTGTTACTGCTACTTAATTTACGAGCATAGATGTTAATCTTCTAAACCTTCATTGTTATGGATCCTATGCCGACATTTGTATAGAAAGTGGCTCCTCATGGTGCCAGACATTCGGGGTGGAAGTGTCAATTTGACTTGGGTATTGTTTGGCGATCTGCATTCACAACAAAGAAAGGATTACATCCGTTGTAATTACAAGAATAACCTGATGGGCTTGCACATCGTATAAGTGCTCAGTATACCCTTTCTCTGTGTATTTATCTTGAATACTTGATGTGAGCCTTCAGCGCACTCAGAAAATGAATACATTAATTGCTTCCCTTTAGTAAGCACGTAAGAAACCAACATGACCTTTAGAATTGGCCCAGCCTTTTCTTAGGGCAGGGCATGTGACCACACTGTGAATGGTGCCTCTGTAGTTGGCGACTACCTAGCGTTCACAATAGCAGTGTAAACTTCAGACCACAGTGTATTTGCGCTTGTTTCTAGTACCGACTGTTCATTCATACTGTGTGTAGAAAGTTATGATAGTGTGCCAAACTATCTTGTTTTACAACAACAAAAAGGCGCATGTTGGGAAGCTAACACACGAGCACATACATTTTGGTCACTGACTTGAAGTGTCCAACGTTGTCTGTGTTTGGTGCTTTGTATGTTGGGCATGTATCTCTCTACCTCAGTGCAATGATGTGAATGTCAAGTTGCCAATGTGTGATAGTGTGCCAGTTAGCACATAAAAGGCTGGAGTTGTTAAAGCATTCCAGGGCGCATATAAGCATTCACAGCTTGCCTCAGTATTACATTTATGTCTACTTCTGGATACACACACTTCTAGGGTGGACTGAACTTGAGTAGGCCAACCTATATCACGTGACTCCCAAGTCGACTTCAGTTTCGAGGCATATACCCCATTGACATGTCTCATGCCTGCTTCAGTTATGTAGCTAAGTGCATGTGCTGGTGATGTGATATGCAACTGCATGGATTGCCCTTTTGTTTGTTTTTCAATCTGTTGTTTTTACCTTGAAGTTGACTGGGATATCTGTTTCCTATGGGGACTTAAAAGTTTGTAAAGGTCACTTTACAATAACAAGAGGTTGTGGAGGAGAAACTTGGTTCATAGTTTAAAGAAAAATAGTAGTGAGCTCATTGATGTGAGGTTATGATGTCACATATGCATGCTTCAAGTTAACATTGGGTTGAAAAAGTGGCAACTCCATTTGCTGATATCTTGAAAACCACACATCTGATTTCGACATTGAAAGTTTCACCAGAATGCTTAGATTTAGTACCACTCTAACATATCTAGACTACATTTAAGCCAAGACCCTAACCCTTCTTGTATCACCCCATTGCAGATTATGAAAGAGCTTGAGATAAGGAAGAAGTTTACATTTAAGGCACAGTTTTAAATGGAAAAGAATGTTTACATATAATTTGGACAAGTGGTAAATGTTCATGACTGGTTCATTAATTTGCAAAGATAATTCAGTATTTCCAAAGATGTAATCAATTTAATATTTTATTTAGTTTCTGTCATTATTAACAAAGAAAAAATTGTTGGAACTCTAGACTAGGTAATCCTAGTACAGTACTGTATCTCTCTTTGTGTAAGTTAAGGCAACTTTGGGGATGCAATCTAGGTACTGTATGATATCAGGAATTTCTGAAAGCACAATCAAATACATGAAACGAAGAAAAAACATCTGACATTATTACATTGAGCTTTGTCTCTGGGATATAATGCTCCAGAAATTAATTTTGCAGGAGTTCTATGGAATGTATACTTGTGTTCTACTTGAAGGCTTAATACATGGAAAAGTCCTTAACATGTGGTAAACACACAGTCTGCCAAAAGTAGTGCTGGTATGCAAGTGGGCAGTATTATACCAAGCTAAGTATATAGCTTGATTGACTTAATTTTCTCTGGTGCAGGAATGCCAGGAAGTGGTCCCTCGGACCACAAAACTTGAGTAACAGTGATTTACATAAACTTTGAGGATTTCCCTTAGGTTTTAGAGAGTGGGAAGTAGTAGTAGTTCATGGGGGTAATATGGTGCCAGCTTTTATACAAACAGTAAGGGAGAACTATCAACACTTGCTAGCACAGTAAAGGTGGCAATTATTGCAAATTTCTGTGAGGTGGGAGCCAAATACTGTGAGGTGGATGCCTCACAAAAAGAATGCCAAGGAAAACCCTGACTTTACAAAGTGGAAGGACTAAATTCTTTCACTGATATTTTACTTCTTTGCAGTGTGACCTCACTTAGGATTAATGGACGTAATGTGAGATTGAAAACTCCAGTGTGCAAGGCACTGAAGGCTCTGTTTGTTTATAAAGAAGGTTTGTAAAAATATCAGTTTTCATAATTACTTAGTGATGATTTCAAGCATGCTTCAAAGTACAAGTGTAAAGGTGCGTTCATACCAAAATCGAAATCTGCTGCATTTTGTGGTCGGGACGTGAAATTTGTTATCTCAGAGCAAAAGGGGTGATTTTCTAAATTTTCATTGACATTAAATTGCCCCTATTTGCCCTAGGAAAAAAATTTCCACGTCATGCCTGCACATCGCAGCAGATTTCAATCTTGGTGTGAACAGACCTTAATGCTGTAAGTAGGGGTGGGTAACTATAACATTAGGGTTACATGATTCTCTTTTGTATTGCATGTAATAAAAAAGGGAGAGGAGGCATGCTGATATAAAGTGCTGACCTTTACCTGGTGAAAACCATAGCATAGCTTTCCTTTTATCACTACAAACTATGAGAACTAATCATTTATCTTCCCACCATGACAAGGTAAAATTCTTAAGAAGTTAGTCATTCCTAAAAACTAGCTTTTGTTTTACAGGTGACAACATTGAGTGCCAAATATTTTGAAGTGGTAAATTAAAACAAGGGTTGGCTTAATATTCCTTTTTACTTCTGCATTTACCTTAGCACATATGTGCTTATTTGTGTTTTTTTACTCTAGTGGCACAGTACAAATGAGACCAATTTAAAATGATTCCAATGAATTTGATAGTATCATTGGCTAGCTAGTGAGCAAATTTGTATTCTATCAGTTGAAAATTATCTTTTGCAAGAAGTATGTACTAAATGTAAGGCTAGGAACTTAGTTAATTGTCTGCAAACCTTCTGCCTAGTTATGTTTGCATGCTAAAAAGGACTCTTGAGATATGGATATGTCATCAACCATGGTAATAAGAACAGTTTATATGAGCAATGGGTGGCCTGGCCAGCTGAATCAAAGATAGGTACAAAAGCAAATTGACTATAGTAGTAGCCTACTATATTGTTGAATCATGGTTATTGTACATAAGCCTACCAACAGATTCTATCAGGTCATGTGTCAATGAGGAGAACCATATGATAATAAAAGGCTGTGACTATCCTCTACTAGTATTTTGTCACTGATATGCCTAGTGATATGGTTACCATAATCAGGGATGTAAGACTTCCGGCAATTGCCGGATTTCCGGCAATTTTGTTTTTCCTAAAAAAATCTCCGGCAGCCGAT
>WURT03149028.1:0-11024 GCA_009936505.3 Holothuria glaberrima
AACCATCTGAACTGTCTATTCAGAATTACCCCAGCTAGTTTTAAACCATCTGAACTGTCTATTCAGAATTACCCCAGCTAGTTTTCCTGCATGTACTACAGTGATTTACAGTGTGTTATTGTTCAGTATAGTACATTCATGCAGGAATGTGGCTACCACTTTGGATAGGTCATAACTATGTTCCAGTTAATGGATTACAACTATGTTTTGTTACATGACATTACTAAGTTAGTATTAACAATAGCATGAAAGAATCCTGCATTGGATTTCATGCTAAAAGATCTGTTTCTAAAATAGTTTGTTGATGAGACAGATGTCAAGTGTATTGGTGGTCTGCTTACAGTCTATGACAAAGGAAGGTTGAAGGAGCTAATCATTAACTCAAATCAGTCATGACTGAACTTAACCCTTTCGCAGCCAGATACGTAATAGTATGTATCAAGTTAATGTACTGTTCACAGCCACTTACGTACTATTACGTATCCAACCTATCACGCTTAAAAAGGACCAAACGAGCTATAAAAATACCCCCAGATGTCGGTGTGACCTTCTGAATATCTTCTACGCATAATTTGTGTGGGCAGCACTATTGGAGATTTTTTCATAACCTGAACTAGTAACGATATATAGAGCAAACAAAATGGCTACCTCCTTGGATTATTCAGAATAAGCAGTGCCTATATTTTAATCAGCGTGGGAAGTTCTGCAGGTGGCCCCGAAGAAAAAAAGACGGTTAAATTGATTTGTATGGTATGTCCTCAAAAATTCTGGTCATAATTGTGGCTCTGTCAATTGTCACAATACTTTTCCATTGTTCCATTGCAAAATTTGCGATTTCGGGGTAGATGAAGATCATACATCAGTACAGGGACTAGTTCCGCGAATTTAGAAAATCGGAGGCCATTTTGAAGTTGTTTCACCAAATTGCATTTTAAATAACGGTAACTGGTAGAGGAATGTACATTCTACAATTTTCATGTTCAGACCAACTTCGAATTACGTTAAGGCAAAAAGTTATGTTACATTGCAAATGTTGTCAAGAATAGTGTTCAGCTGGCTGGCTGAAAAGGGCACAATAGGCAAATTGAGGCTGGCTGCGAAAGGGTTAAATTATGAATGGTCATATTTAAGTCCATTTTTCATTTGAATATGGTCATATCAGTTAATTGTAGCAACCAGCTTACATTGTCAATTAGTTTCACACCGTGAAGAACTCCCAGAACATATTATTTGGCGTATTTTATTCCATTGATTCCCTCTTTCAATTTCTTTAACCTCATGTCTACTTTTATACCATCACCTACCAAGAGTTTAATTGATACGTTGTTGTCAGTAGCATTCCATGAAGATGAATTCATGGTAATGGTAAACCACAAGGAGACATGATTTATCCTGTGCAGATAACATCAAGTTTCTTCATGAGTGTTTGAAGGCCCTTTGGGTTGCAGAGCATATTAATTAACATGGATTGGATTTCATGTTGTTGTAGAGGTTAAAGGGGCTTTAGAGTTGGTTCACAAAATTCATGGTTTTATTTCACATCTGTTGAGATTTACTCTTCTTGATGGTAAATGATTAAACTAAGAGATTCTGTGCATCTGACTCACAACTGAAATGGCAGTGATAGGGTAATTAATGATTAAAATCATTTATTAGAAATTTGTGACCAGACACTTCTTACTGTTAGGTAGTATAAATCATATGCAATCCCTGTCCACAAAAGCTACAATTTCTCACATTTTCGGTAACTATATGAAGTGATGCAGGAATAATGAGGCTAATTAGAAGAATTGCCATGCAATGATTTCCTTCAAACTCATCACAAAAATAATCGCTGTCAACTCAATGAGCCCCTTTAAAGGCACACTTCATCCCAACATAATCTTAATGATGAACAGAACTTTATATGGAACAAATATGTTCCATTCTCGCAAGCACTGTATCATATTCAGGGATTATAGTGTCATTGGAAATACTATCATGTCTTCTTCTGTAGCAAAAGTCATTTGATTGTGCAACTCCTTTGAGGTAGTCTAGGGGTAGGAAAATCTTTGTCTTCATACATGGTAATAATTTGGTATTGTATGGCACTTTGGTATAGAACAGGGTTTCTTAAGTGTTTTTGGTAGAGGGCCAATTTTACCTCAGTTTATTCTTAATTTATAATTGTAGTAGCCAGAACATAAATGGTTTGTTTTCATATGGAAACTTTGGAGGGTTTTGAAATCCCTAAACTTCACTACTGCTTTGCTTAACTTGGAATTGTATATAATTTTATGGGTGTAAGAAAGAAACTGTAGGGTATGAAAGTACCCTCTAATTCAATGGTTTGGTAACACTTGACTTTGTATACCCTTCATATTACAGGACATATACTGTAAGAGATTTTAAACAATAGAACAGTCCAAAAAATGTCTCAAGTAAAAGTAGTCAAATAAAAATCCACCTACCTAGGTCCATACTTTAGTAAGTGTTTATGACATTGGCGTGTGTGATATGTTGGAACCAATACTTTGAGCAAACAGTGATCATTTTAGGAAACTGTAGGAAGACACATGTCTACATTCCAAGACACAGGAAGTGCAGTATCATTGAGTGTAGTCATGATGTTTTTATCTCTGGGTGTTTATGTACTAAGGAGATGCTTGATGTGTTGGTCAGCCACACAGTTGGAGGACTGAATTATTCATTACTGATTAATTAAACAAGATGAATCATTCATGTAGGTTGAAGCACTTCCAAGAAACATGGCAGTATTTACTGTACATAGGAGACATTCTTACTGTGTTGCAGTGTAGACAGTTTAGTGAAACATTGCTTTGTGAGATAAATGAGAATGTTTAAATATTTAGTAGAGAATAAATAGGCTGCATTAATACTGTAAGGATCAATTTGTATAGTTTTAAATTGTGTGAATGTATTGTAGTTTTGTAGAGGAATTATTTCCAAACTTCTTGCATTTCAAAAAGGTGACAGTATTTCAGAGAGCATTGACCCTCTCCCTTTGTTTCATTTATGAAAGTGAAAAATATCTTTCTCATCTGCCCAAGTTTAAAATTTATAGATTAGAAAGATAATTAGGAATGCATTGTTTAGGTTAATTTATGGGTTTTAGAGTGCATAAAGTTTAAAATTGTTATTATTTGAAATTTATCCACAAACTGTTATCACACATTTTCTGAATATGTTTTAAAATCATCAGTGTAATACTGTAGGAAGTACAGTATAGTAGGATATGGCTGTAGGACATCAAGTATGACAAAATGGAGAGTACTGTTACTGGCACATCATCCATTTAGGGTGAGAAACTGCCATGATGCAACATAATACAAGTTTACTAACAGAATTTACGTAACAACTCAAAATATTCAAGGGATTATATAGGGAGCACTAAAGTGGACACTGTAAAACAATCAGTAATGAGGCGTTTCCTGAAAGTTTTCAAAAAGTTTTCACACTTGAAAGTTTAAACTTTCCTACATGGATATGGCGCATTACTCTCATTTTCCTTTGAAATACAGTAGTTGCAAGCACTGCACACTGTGTAAATTGTTCATATGAAGCATTTAAAAGTAATCATTTAAACATGTTGGTTAAGCAGGATTATTTGATGACTGATCAGGTCACAGTTTACGTCACCATCAAATCACAGGGAGGTAATATTTCATACATAAATGCCAGGGTTTCACCTGACACAGATGACATTGTGTGTCATACCTTGACAGATTTTATGTGTAATGTGTCACCACTCAAGGCTAATGAGAGAGTAGTCATGTTGCTATAAATAGAAAGTTGGAAGGTCTGTCCCTATCAGCATTCCTTACTGCTTGATCCTAAGCTGCAGTAGTTTTGAACAGTTTAATATTTGGGAAATATCATGCATAGTTGAAAATATTGTCATTGCTGTAAGATGTTTTGAAGAAGGTTGAATTATGTATGAGAGAAAGAAATTTGAAATTTAAGACATTCATATTTTTGGATTGGAGTATTTTGCCAAATATAATTATTATCCAGTAGTTTAAGTGCTGGCCAAATGTACTTTTAGTCAGTGTGATTATGAGCTTTTCAGTACAAATAAACAGATTAATATATGGAGTTGAAAAATTCAAACTGTGGTATAGGAGCTGAGTTAGCATGACTTCAACTATTGGAATGGTATATTTCAGCTTACCTTTCAACTGAAGGGAGACAGAATTTCATATTGTTAAACCTGTGTGTTACATTAACATTATAGTTAAAACCTTTTTTGGTTTCATTGATGGAGGCTTCCTCAGAATTAAATAAATGCATTATTATTTCTGAGCATACTATCTTTCTAAAAGTTTCATACAATCTGTTTATACTACATTTATAAGCAAATGAATTTAAAAATAGTCATCTTCTGATTTCTGCTCAACTCATTAAATGAAACATGAAGAGTAAAGTAACAAACCTTTTTAAAAAAATGCTCCATGTGACTGTTTTCTTTTTAAAGAATGTACCATAGTGAAATACCTATGACATCATGCTCCAACAGTGTACAGTTAAGGAAATCCTAATCAATTTGCAATTAAGTGCTAATTACTGGCCATATCAATTTTCCAGGTTAACTTTGACATTCAGACTTAGAAAAAAAGTCAGCTGGATTTAGAAAGGAGTTTTGAAATTTGTACATTCCATTGCTAATTTTCAGTCACTTTAAAGTGGTTGTGTTCCACCAAAAGAATGGTGTTATGAATGAGTGTCACATAGCATACAGTATACATCTACACTTGCCATGTGTTGCACATAAATACCCAAAGATTGGAAGAAGTCTTATAGGCAGGATGTCCTACTTGCAAGTGAAGATGTAATGGTTTACTTGAAGATTTGTTACAATTTACGAAATTGTGGAAAATAATTTCTGATGATAAATCTGTAAAATGAAGTTAAGGAGAAATCCTTTACCATTCTTGTAAATGCACATACAGAGTTTGCTTGGATTTAAGAAGAAAAGGAATAGTATACAAGTTCTTGTTTTTTTTATTTTTGAGGAGTGATAGGAGACATTTATCATATTGGAGCAGAGGAGCAATGAATTTCCTACAGTGTGATCTACTTGTAACAAAGTGTAGTCAAAAATTTGTTCTTCAAAGTTTGTGATACTTTTATGCATGTTTGGTTGGTTACACTTTGACATAGATTAAACTAGATGAAGCAGCCTCATAGATTGTGTAATGTGAGTCATATGTAACAGCCTCTCATGACTTCTGAGAAAATGATGTTAAAGGGATGCTCTCCTCATAATATTATTGGTGACATACACGGTGGTATTAAAAACACTATTGGTAATCATAACACAATAGTGAAATTGCCTTGTAATAGCCATAGACCTTCTTATGAGAGAATTAGGTGTTGTCACCAAATAAACTGTGTTTCAGGTGAAATCTTTAACATTCCAAGTTATTTAAAAGTTCTCTTTTCACCCTATCCTAATCTGTAATTAGTTCTTTTATAAGTGGCTTACATTTTGGAAGTAGACATAAAACTGTCATGCTCCGTGTCATATTTTCAACTGTACAACATAATTATAACAGTCTTTGTCTGGGAAGTAGAACTTTAGAAGGTAGACCAAACTCTTTAAGGTAAAACTTCTGTCAACACTTACGTATTCTATAGCCTATCATCAGGTTATTAATGCAGTAAGACAACAAAGTCTGCAAGCACAAATGAGACCCCTGAGAAGCATCCATCTTGTCATCCCCTTTAAGAATGAACACTGTCCTCTCATTAGAAGGTTAGCTGCCTCTCGTTACTCCCACATCTCCTTGACTCCTGCTCCGTGGTATGCCACCATCCTCCTATCCAAATATAGAGACTGAGGTATCTCTGGTATGAAAGCCTCTCTATAAGAGACTAGTGTGGAAGTTTAATAGCTATATGCATCTGTAAAGCTTGCTTGATGTGTTTCAGGACTGCTCTCAGTGCGAGGGCTTTTGTAGTTGTTTCCTTTTTGTGTGTTGGACAGCCTACATCCCTATGGCATCTCAGTGACTTTTTGTATAGAATACTTGTGAATATTTTTTTGGAGTGAAGTGAATATTTAAACTTTTTTGTGTGAATATATTATTATATATTGTGATAAAAATTGTTGCATTGAGTGTCTGTGTGGATAAGGTCACACTGTGAGGTGAAAATGGCTGCCACGGAAGAGGCAGAAATGGTGCCCCATGGAGAAGCTCCTGTGGTTACCACCATCAGTACGGTAGCCATTCAGGCTGGAGAAGCTAGGATTGTATTAGCAGTTTTAAATGTAAGTCCTGTGTTGTATAGTTGTATTTGGCAATCCTTCAGTGCTTTTCATTTATGAAAGCGTACTGGTTGTAATTTGATAGTGATACTGTACTATATGTACATACATGTTAACTACAGGTCAATGACCCATTATTGGATGGTAATATACATCAGTGCAAATGACTCTTTAAAAATTTCAGTTTTTGTGAAGTTTGAACCTACGGTTACCTTTTCTCTCTTGGCCTTCAGCTATACTTCTTGTATTGTTATTCAAGAGAGGTTTATTCTATTCCCTTTCATTTTGAAAGGAATGCACCTTTATATGATAAAGAACAAAGTAGAGGTATAGTTTAAACGGGCTAAAATACAGCTTAATAAAGGAATAACAAAAATTAAAAAAACATTTATTCAAGTTAGAGAAAAAAAAAAACACCCACAAAAACACACACAACAACAACAACAATAATTTCAGCCTTTTTAGTGAAAGAAATACCTCTATTAAAAGAAAATTAACTTGATAACTGCTTTCATATGTAGATGGGCAGATTAAGGTAAATATCAATTGAAAGTTTCAAATAGATGTAGTATGTCTAATAAAAGGATGGCATTTCTTACAGTTCTGTCTACAGGTAACAATAATATCAGATTCAAGTAAAGGAATACTGTGGGGTTGGTTGAAGTTTTTTGCTATCATATGTAGATGAAGTGAATTACAGTCAACCCAGGCTTGATACAGCTTAGAGTAGAAGGACTTAAATACAGCTAAGAGTAGAAAGCAAAAATTTCATAAAGTTAGATCTGTGGAACATACGTAGTTGTGAAAGAAATATACCAATATACATAGTTACACTTTTTTTTTTTTTTTTTTTTTTTTTTTGATGAATGAGATAGGTTTCCATTGTGGACCTATTATATGCTCTATTTTGGTACATTTTAAATGACCTCATGGTATTGTTTGTAGAATAAAGTTTCAAATGTGCTTTAAAATTGCAGTTAATTGCAACAAATTGCATTAATGTTCAAGACCGTGTTAGAGATGGCTTTATCCAGATTTGTTAGCAAGCTCGAAATCTCTGTGGATAGGTTTATAAATTGATGATGAAATTGTCTATTGTTAAGAAGCCTTATGAAAGAAATAAAGTAAAACTAATTGTTTTAAGTTCGTAAAAATAGGTATGATTCACACGCATACTGTATATGGCTGTCTTACATGTCATTGTAGTGCTGTATCAATATACTGCTTGTGTATGGTATTAACCTAGTGTATGTTTGACTAATAGTTGAGGAATTTAATATGACTGGTTACAAAGTCTAAATTTGAATCATGTTGAACTATATGTCAGTCATCTCTTGACTTAGGTCATGACCTTTGGGATGGCAATTGGGAGGGGGGGGGGCTGATGGAAGAATTTAGGGTCAGTTCAACTTAATAAATGTGTAACATTTCTTATGACCTTCAGTGACATTTGCCCTAGTTTTAAAGTGCTTGTGGTCTTCATTAATTGAAATGTTAATTCTTATCCTGTCTGAAGGTATTCTTAATGTTGGCAATAAAAAGGAAAATGAATTTCATGTACACATTTTTGAGTATTTTGGTGGTTAGGTTGGGTGGGAGAAGAGTAGGGAAGATATTCTGGTTACAATTCAGAAAGTTAAAGGTGAGTGGGTGGGGGGGGGGGGTGCAGTTGGGAAGTAGGAGAAACTGAATGACTTCGATGTAAACACCCCAAGATGGCAAAACTAACATGTTCATTTCATTCAGAAGAAGGTAGCTCAGAAGTCATCCGATATTGTTTGACTTTGTATATCAATTAGTTTCCATTTCTTGATGGTCTATAGGCATTGTACAATGCCATTCTTTGAAATTAATATATTATTTGCCCTATAACCAAATTATTATTACTCTGTGGTAAACTTATAGTGTGGTCTCACGTACCTCGTGCTTGGGGTAACACCGTGTTACCCTGAGCGCGAGTAACATGAGAACACCGGTTTACTCGGTGTCAGTGATTAAATTTTGATCCACCTCCGAATGGAGGGTTCTGTGATTTTAAACACTGTCTGTGTAATCAATCATAGATCACAGGTATGGAGCTGTATGACCTCCACTTCCTATCAATATTGTACACACTACACAGACTTGCATTATATTAAATTAACTACCGCTAGTTGCTGTGTGGCGAAACTATTTGCCTTGGAGAAAGCAAATTATTTGAGATTGTTTTTTCATGAATTTTTCCCTAGGCCTACTTCTTAATGTAGGTCCATAGCCAGACACTGTATACTGAAAGGGCGAGATAATTTCCAGGCTGGGCGAAATATGTTTTAGAGACCGAATACTTGTATAAGTTTAGCCTTACTTCTACCAATCTTAGGTGTTTCATTTCCACTATAGCTTGTAAATAATGATTTACCTAACAATGTGGAGATAAGCAAGAGAAAAATTCACAAGAAACATATTGACTTCTGTAACAACCCAGTCAACTGAACCCGGGGTACATGAGAACGCATGCTGGAAATCACGGTGTCAACCTGCTGTTTTGCCTTGGTATAAACACGGGGTTACACGGGTTGACAGTGGTACGTACGTGAGACGATACCTTTAGTCTGGTGTTGCCTAGGGATTTGATGGGATTGTGAGTGGATGACAGTAGTTGGTGAGGGGCTTAATGTTGGTCAAAATTTTAGTTTGTTCATGTAGTGGAAATATTAGTGAGGATGAGCTCCTTAATTGCTTTTAAATAAGGGGGAAAATTAGGGGTATGACTGAGTAATGGCATTATTGTAATTTTATTTCTATAATTCATCTTGTCAAAACTCACATTTTTATGTATACATACAAAAACTAAACTGTGTTTTACAACTTGGGTGAAGTACAATAATTCTTTCATGTTCCTTAGTAAAGCATAAACATAAATGATGTAAAAGTAAATTGATTTATACCTGAAAAAAGGGAGAAATGTACACAAAGTGAAGTTTCTCATTTGAACCTCATCCATCAGATCCATAATGCATACTGCTTAGTTATATTTCTTTGTAGTTGAATGGCTGAACTGTTTAGGATATTGGGGAAATATGTTGTGACATCTAAAATTATGTTAGAGAGGAAGACATCAGTTCTCTTGAAATATATGTGTCCTTCTGGGATAAGTAAAAATGTTTCATTGAATTACTGTAACAGTACAACTGAAATGTTCACTTTTGTGGAATAATTTTTAAAATTTAAACATTTTTGCCTCTCCAGACTAAATGATAAGCCCAATTTTTTTGGTATCTTTGATCCTTGTTTTATCAAAAAACTCCATGAGCAGTTACTTAATAATACACTACATTGTACACTGTACTGCATATCATGACATTCTTCATTCCAATATGAATGATGACATCATTTTGTCATTCAAACAAAAATAGTGTTGCGCTAGTTAAGGGGAGTGGGATAAGTGTATCTCCAAAGTGTCAAGGCCTTTTTTGTAAGGGGAGAGAGGCGGGTAAGGTGGGGGTGAAGAGGAGGATGAGGTTTGGCTGTAGCATTTTCCCATACTGTCAATCAAGGAAGTCCCTGACACATTTCCACCAACCTTCTTTGAGTCTTTTTAACAATTTGGAAGGTGTGACTAAAATTTGGGGTGTAAAAGTTTGCTGTCAATGCAATCTTGAATGGAAGAAAAAAAAAAAAAAGTAAAATGTAAAGAACTGCTCAACATTATCTTTTGACTAAATGTACAATAATACCATATGTTGCTTAGTCAACCTCTGTTGTATCTTGGAAGAGATGCATTATTACAGATGATATGTCCTTGTTACATCATGAAAGAACACAAATCACAGTGATCTCACTTATAAAGGAAAAAACTTGCTAGTCATTAAATGTTACCTCCTTTGTAAACCAAGTTGAACCGTGTGCTACACTTTTTGAGTATAAAGATGTAACAAGGAGATGGTTCTAGTTTGTTAATCTTGTTTTTGATGAAGAATGATTGGAATTTTTTCCCATGACCCTTATGAAATTCCTGCTGTCAGTCTCTGTATCAGATTTTCACAACCCCTTTGTGTGTTGCTAATATTACATTATGTATCTGGTAATACATGACAGCCAACCTCAAGAACAAATTGTGTCAAGCTGATACCAAGACCCAACCAGCTGACCATACTGTAGTTGTCACAGAAAGTGGAGTGACATGGTTTATAAAGTTTGTACAGCAGATGTGTGAGGGAAGTGTAGATGACTTAGATGTATCTCAACAGGCCTCTGTTGCATTGTACACTCTGGATGGTTAATATTGTTCAACTCCATTCAATTCAAATTTATTTCTCATGTTTTACAAAAGTCACAAAAGTTGATACAATAGACAAGTGACAGGGTGTATACATTTTTTATAGGCTTCAGAGGTTATCTGTAATTGTTATCATGACTTTCGTCTTGCACTCATGGCATGGCTTTGTTAAAGGGAAATATTGCATTTCTCCGACTTTTTGGTTCCTTGCTTTAGCAAAGGGACCTATGTACAGTAGTCAGGTTGGCATGTGTGTGTGTGTCTGTGACGCTTGCTTCGGTACGCTGTAACTCAACAAGGGAAAGATGGACTAATTGTAAACTTGGTATATGGATGCTTCATAGTGAGAAGGTGTGCCCTATTGTTTTTGGGGAGGTCAAAGGTCATCTGGGGTCACCAGGGATAAAAAAACTGAAAACCTTGTTAATGCAATATCTCAAGTTAGGAAGCTTGGATAGATTTCATACTTAGTATGTGGATGCATTGTGGTGAGAAGAT
>WURT03149039.1:0-11024 GCA_009936505.3 Holothuria glaberrima
CACCCCACCCACCCATTATTGTGAATAAATTGCTTCGCTTGGCCTAATCTTCTTATCTATCAAGAAAGATGTAACAATTTCCTTCACTCCTTCAGCTAAGAAATTTTGTCTATTCTGTTGATACTGTGTTTTATGAAGAGGATTAATTTTTATGGTTAGTCAGCATGATGTCTGATGCAAAGTTTTGGCTGCCTCTAGTGGCAGTAGTTATAATGGCTGGTATTTTGGTAGATAAATTGATGTTGTAGAGTTGTAAAAAGGAAACCACTTGAGTCAGAACCTTCCAAGATCACCTGACTTAACAAATTCTAGGAAATTTTTCTCTGTTAAAATAACACAGTGTCTTGAGTCAATGACTAAATCCAGTTGCTAAAATAGCTGTAGTTGACTTTATGCAAATGGATGACTTAATTATACCTCTAGGATAAGAGGATATGTTGGATGGATGAAACATTTAAGTTCCTTTTATTGCTGACAATGACATTAAGACCCTGTTTAATGAAGGGTTTGGATTGATCTTAAGTTTGATCTATTATGCCATAGTCCTGTTGAAAATAAACTTGGGATCAAGTCTAACTCTTAATATGAAACAGGGCCCTGATATGATTATATATTGTGTTTAATACCTTTCCAACAAGTTTACACCATTTACATTTTTATAGGAGGAAGTTGACAGTTCGGAATCCCCCATGAGTAAAGTCATTCCATCTGGTGCTACTGTTTACATTCAACTTGTTCAAAGTGATTTTATAAGAAGGCAGCACAGGTATTGATATTATAACTCTATGTGAAAATTGAATCACATTTATTGAACTAAGAGTGTTTTGGTAAAAGTTAACCTTTGCAAAAAGATGTTGAAGTGTTCTTTGTGATGAAGACTACCTTTCTTTTGTTCCAAAGTTAACATTTTCACAGAACAGTAACTTTGTTTGTGTTGGGGTGGAGGAAACTACAGAGACAGTATCACAATAAATTCATTTGAATCTAGAAATAAAAATTGTTTGAGTTTATTATTGCATCTGAAGTCTAACCCTTGCCAGAAATAAGACATTTTACAATAGAGATTATTGTTTTGTTCACATGCTTCAAACATTTCCGTTTTAACACTAAAAATCTAAAAGTTTGTCATAATATTAGCAGAGAATTCTTGCAGTTTAAAGTATATTGCTCTGATCTTTCATTGCAGAGTTTACAGGAATGAAATTCTTCCATTATTAGACAAGACTGAAATTGTCAGCAAGAGTGTATGTATGACCCTTGACCTTACAACCAGTGAGGAGACAGAACCTTACTCATCAGAAAATCTTGCTTGTATTCCTGGTGTTTGGCAACCTCTAACAGCATCACATCAAGTTTACAGATTTGATTTTAATAATCCAGAGGTACTTCTCTACAGTTTTGATTTTATCTTCCTTTTTCCAACTAATTAAACTCATTTCAGCTTTGTGTTGCTTCCCTTTGATGAATTCAGGTACAAGTATAAGGATGTGCTTGAAGTAATACTTATGGAATTAAACAGCTCTTTCATTTGTCAGTTTAAAATTAAAAGCTGATTGCTACTTGGTGAATTAGGTGAGGTTACACTTTGTTGAAGCTGTTCAAAACAGGTCTTTGTTACACTGTACAAAGAAGGGATAATAACTTTTTTTGGAGTAATGGCAGGTTTTTACCTGTGATGGGAGATAGCTTGCTGGCTTTTTTGTTTAAGCACTAGGTGGGCACAGGTTAAAATACTAGTTAATGTATTACCAAAGCTGTGTTTAAGCCTGATAGCAAAGCTTCAAAGCTAAAGAAGATTAATTTTCTTCACGTGAAATTAAAGTTTTATGATGTAAAGTTTTCTTTTTTTGTTTGAGACAGATTTTAAACACCAACCACCTCAACGAAATTATCATGGACCTCCCAGTTACTTTTTCAGGAAGGCCAGATGCAATCATCTCCTGGTTTGATCTTCATCTTGGTGATGATGTCACTATTAGTTCTGCTCCTGAAGCAGGGACTTGTTGGGAGCAAGCTGTGTACCCCATCCATCCATCTCATATGAATCTAGGTACGATGTTGGTATATATAAAATAGCTTTGATGTTTGAAAAGGTTTTACAAGTGACATACATTTCATTTAGAATGATCAGAGTTGCAGAATAATAATTCCAGTTTTTGCAGCTGGTGCTAAGACTGGTTGAATGAAGTTTGAGTATAAAGTAATGATTCATAGCAGTCAGGATGTTAGGAACTGAATTCATGATGAAGTCAAAAGTATTTCTTCCAAGAGCAATCTATGTTTTCCCACTTGTACTGACCTTAGTTATAAACAGTCCTATAATGAGCTAAAATGATAAATTTCAAGCTACCCGAATGTGAAGTTATGATCATTTGCCCTTAAAATTCTAAAACACCCGTCTTAAAAGTTGATGCATCTCTTGAAATCTTATTACTAAAATTAGCAGAAAATTTCAGAAAGTACATCATTTATGAGAGTGAGCTTATAGTAAACTAGTGAAACACATTTGGTTGTATAACTGCCAGAGTTTTAAGAAAGCTCTGAGGGAGCCCACATAGAGAGGGGGGCTAGAAGGTGTAACACACATTCTCGAAAGAATAAAAATGACCAAAACGTGGCATCTCCAGTTTAGTCCTGAAGATATGGTTACTTGTGTAAAGAAACATTAGTAAAACATTTGGTAACTTGCATAAAAGGGATATTCAATTAAATGGTGAGAACCTGCAACAAAAAAGTTTCCAAGCTCTTGTCTCTTGTAATCCTTTCATACGCTTCTCTTATTTGAAAGTTTGTGGAAGAGTTATTTCAGCTAATCTGTAATTTGTACAGGCAGTCGTGGCAAACAAGACAAAATCTGTCAGGAATGATTTTTATTGGCTCAAAACAACTGGTAGGCAGGAGAGGGGAAATGACAATTCCAAAATTTACACAAGTTTTCACGCAGGGTTTACATTGTATTGACCTTGATCACTGGTACAATGGATTGCAAACACTGTATTGAATGTCCGGAGGATGTACAATAAAATTAGCTAATCCTAATGTGATGTCACATGATGTAACAAGATTTTGAAAGTGTTAACAATACTAACTTTTCAAGGCTGGAAGAAGGTGTAATAATTTTAATTTTTGAGCAGAGTTGCTACACGCAGATTGGTTGGTTTCATTGTAGAGACGATTCTCTGTGAGATACTAAATGCAATTCTCGTCGTCCACTGACAGTTCTTATTTTCCTAACTAAGTTACTTGTAGCTCCTCCAGTAACTGTTTTTGGATCCTCTTCGTGCAGACACAAAACCTATTTTATTGCTTGAGTCCATGTCCTGGTGAGCATACAAGGCTATAATGTGTAATCTGAGCACTCTCTCTGCATTGTGTAGAATGTAAGCTACTCTGCACCTTTTGAATTTTCAAACTGTGATTTCAATCATAGAGTAGTTGACAATTGAGAACTTTGATACCTCCACACCAAAAAATGTACTTAGAGTCATAACTGCTTGTCTTTAAACTTGTCATAGCCCCCTGTATGGGTGGTCAAGCTGCATTTTCACCATCTTTGTATTTAACATTTTACTTTTTAACCTTGTAGGTGAGAATAGGAATAATACCAATGACAGTGTTGGCCTGGATGATTCAGTAAAGATATCTTGTAGGTGCTTTCCTACTTGGATGTCATTTCAACTCAGGGAGATCACAAGAAAACCACAGACTGCATCTGATGCTGCATGCCTCAATGTGGATACAAGGAATCTTTCAAAAGACAACAGTCACATTTTAAGACTTCCAAGCAAAGACATAGCTACCCTAAATGATGAAAAATATTGTGATTGGTTGGAAAAGTCAGTTAGCGAGAATTTAACAGTAAAATTAAAAGAGAAAGAAGGAAGAGAATGCCAAGAGTCTGCAGCAGCTTTGAATGATGATGAATTAAATGTTAATCAAAATTCTAAGGATGCTATGAATGAGACCATTTCCTGTGTCAGTTGTAAAAGTCAGGGTGATGGAAGTGAACGTCAAGAGGTTATGTTGAGGCATGAGGAGTCTGAGTATAGGACTTTGGGTGAGAGAGACCCTTCAAAGGAGGTTAGTATCAAGGTCTGCTCAGCCAATGAGGATAGTGATAACACTCAGGGATTCTTGGAAGGGGATCATTGTCAAGGACATGGGTGTGGCCAGGAAAATCATGAAAGCAGGAACCGTGACGAAAATGCCTGTCCTTTGATGGAGACTGTAGATAAAGGTTGGGAGGAAAGAGTGACAATTCTTGATCTGTCAGAGATAAATCTCTCTTACTTTACCTGTTCCTCTCTGGATTTGCCAAAGATGGAGGCAATAGGTCTTACAACACGTGAAGATGGAAAAACTTTGTTGGATAACATTTTGAATTGCAATAAGAGGACAAGCGAGAGATTTAAGAAGTTTTCTTTTGAATCTGTGGAGAATGAATCATTGGACCAAGTAAAATTGATTATATCAGATCTGGTAGAGAGTGGAGGAGTGCTACGCAAGAATGCTCTTGAAGATGTGTATTTTGCCGGGTGAGTGTATGCTCTTGTCCCTACTGTCATAGAGCTCAAATGATTGCCCCTTCTTCAATTTACTTTCATGCACTATTAGCTATAAAGATATTCTGTAAAAACCTGACCAAATTTTATAAATCTCCTGAATTGTTTCAGAAGTATTGTTTGAGTTACAGACCCCTCCTTCATCCTAACATCTTGGATCCATACTAGTTGCCATCTAAAAATAAAACTGATCCCCTAAACTGTAGCAGTTGTCAGTGTGCATGTGATTGCTTCAATGAATGTTAGGGGATGTTTTTTAGTGTATCGATAGATACTGTATGTCAGTATTCCATGGAAAGCAGTTAACCTCTTCTCTTACATATGTGCCCATTAAAAGGAAACTTTTCCTACACTTGCCAAAGGCAGAAGTGAACGTGTAGCTTCAGCTAAAACCCTGGAAAATAAAATATTTTAGGATGGAATTTTGTCTGCTAATAGCAGCTGGCCTTGATTGAGTTAGCATTATGCTGATGTATACTAAATAATCAATCTTTCTGATATCAGATATTTCCTTTTTCAGTATCAGCTGATATTTCAGGAATAAAGGAACTACTAAACTAAACTATACTTATTGTGAACTACTACTGTGTTCTGTTTCATGTATATGAGGTAAAGGTGTGAGAGTTACAGTGAGACATAAGAAAATACTTTAACACTAGTATGAAGAGTCTGCCTAGAATTTTTTAGTGGTGTTGCATCATTACTGTAGGTAAAGTTTCTGATGTACCGTTACATCACAAAAATTCGAAATACATACTCCTACTGATGTGAGAATTGAATTCTAATAAATGGGTCCTATACTAAATCAGTGTATGGAAAGAGGTTATCAAACTTAAACCACCATCCTCCATTTCATGAAAGAAAGAAAGAAATCCAGAAAATGACTATATTACAAACCCAGCTATGGTATCTCCCACTAGGTTGAAGAATCCTCAGAGTGAGGTAAAAGTCATCCCAGAGGTTCTGACGATCCATGCCATCTGTGTAGAATCTGCTGAACTGTCAAATAATGCAAGGATTTGTGGAAGTGACCCCATGTTAGGAATTGCTGTAAATCTCATGAACACTTTCAAGGTAAGGATCTGAGGATTTTGTAATATTGTGAGAAGTGTCTGAGAGAGCCATGATTCTCTATTAGTTAAAATGCATGACTGCAGTGAATCAGCATATGTTCTACGCAAGGTTATCTGATATAAATCGGACTTTTATGTAAAGTATATTACTGTATGTTAAGGATGAGTACAACATTACAACTGCATTGCCTTTAATACACAAGTACCTATTTTTTTTTTCTTTATGAGTACAAGCAAAGTTTTGCATTAACAGCAGTGCATAATATTTGAAATCTCTAAGTTTTGGTAAGTAAAGGCATTCATCCCTACAGTAGTGTGATAAATATCAAGCAACCAATTTTATAATAAGAGAAAGATAACTGAGCCTTAAAAAAGAAAGAAGTAAACTGATCCTTGTGAGGTCAGGAGAAAACCAGGTTACGAGTTAAGCCCTGTCTACACAAGTATACATCTGTTCAAAACATTATCATATATGTGTATTATGATGCTCATGAACAAAGGTATGGACTGCTTTCCAACAAATTTGAACATTGTTCAATGTGTATAAGGTGTTCAAGCTTTTGGCTGCATGTTTTGTCTTGCCAACAAGTTTCCAGTCATTTGTATGATACTGTTCATGGAGAAACATACGCTTGTACACCCGGACTTTTCAACATAAAAGATGATTTTTGGGCAATTTGCTCCCTGTGAGTGTACATTAAGTCTAGAATTACAACAAGATATATTTTAGAAGTTGAAAAATGAATCTCACTCATCCATCTCCCATGTTCATAGCTTACTCCATTGCTGAGAATGACACCACAAATTGTTGTGCAATCTGCCTTTTTTAATTGAGTGAATAAGCTTCAACATTTTATATCTCAACTCAGGAATGTGCTGTAAAGATGGAGGTTGAACCATGTGGGTTCATATATTTCAAGCTTTCTGATATACATTTTTGAAAGTTTAGACTTTAGGTACACTTTAACATCACATCATGAAAACTTCCAAAAAGAATATTCTTGTTTACTAACCCTATTTATATTTGCAGATATAAAGTTATTTTTATTTATGTGATAAGTATTTTGTTTTTCTCTTTTCCAGACGTCCACCCAGATGTATGTATGTTTATCAAAACTGCCTCACAAGGACCTTACTGACAAGTTCCACGTTTTTACCCTTGATTTGAGAAGACTCGTAAAAAACGACAGTCCTATGGAAATCTTTACTCAAAGTATGGAATTGACATTGAAAGCTAAGGACACTGGAAGCCTATCAGCCATTGTGTACTGGTTTGAGATGAGGTGTGGTAAATCTATCCTAAGTACCATAGATGAAGAGACACATTGGATGCAAGCAGCATTCATCTTAGATGAAGATATTTTAATTCAGTGTGGAGAGAAGATTCATTTGAAGGCCTACTTTAGGAACAATTCAGTGTCTTTCAGTATGGCACCTATATCCAGTTAAAGAAAAAGTTAGAAAATATATAGGTTTTGAGATGGAGAAGTAAGCCATTTGTGTGCATTTACAGGAAATCTCAAGAATTTCACTGCAGTATGCCTGCTTATCACTTTATTAGTTATTACTAAATTTTAAAAGCTTCTTTACAACTAATTTGAATCCATCTTACAACATCTTCTGTTATTTAGATATCAGACACACTCATTGGGACCAGTGGGGGCGGCTAGGTGGCTGCAGCCCCTCCAGCATTCATTTAAGCAGACATTTTAACATTTTCTGGCAAAATAAATGCTGTTATTGGGGACAAATGTTCCTTGAAATTTTGGGCAAGAGTGCTCAGCCCCTTAAAGTGAGGCATTACACATATGGAAACTTTCCTACATGAATTCTGTAAGCAGCAGCTTTTAAAAGAATGAGCAACATGCTTGTAAAGAGCTTTTGATTTTTCATGGCATTATAATCTTAGGGTTTATAGAAAGAAAGTCAATGTATGTATATTTCTTAAAGCACAAAGCAATCAATTTCAGAAGGGTGGGTGGCTGTCCCATTGCTGCTTCTTCCCTCTTGTTGTCCTGCATTTCTGAGATTGAAAATTTTATTTGAAGTCACAGATTTCAGAAATAAAGGAAAGAAACAAAGATTAACCTCCTGAGACAAAGAGTTTGTATATGACTGTGTCTTGGCAAAATATTCAGGAACAACAGCTTGTATTTCTTCACTTTTATAATTTAGTTCAGCATCAATGGTGCTTTAAAATCCCTTGAGCCCTTTCTACACGATCATACATGTATCCATGAACATGGTCATAGAAATGTTTGAACCTTTGTTGGAAAGATGAAACATGCAGCTTAAAGTTTGAACATATTCAAACTTGAAGTTGGACGTTGTTCAAATTTGTTGGAAAAGCAGTTCACTCTATCATTTGTTTGCCCATTACTATCATCATACAAATGTTTGAAGATGTTTTTGACCAAACGTATGATCGTGAAGACAGGGCTTTAGGTATTACCATCAATTGAATCGGTCCATAACGGCCTAAACTTGGCAACTAAATGTTTCTAAATAATTTCCAACCCAAACAAAAAGGCCCACAATAGTCTCCATAAACTTTTTTAAGGGGCGATTTTTTCTAAAACATTTGTAAAAAGCTTTTTTGAAAAGAAATTAAATTTCTACCCTTGTTCTTAGTCAACAGGAACATCACATCTTACAGTCACACCCTTAATAAGGGAATTAAATAATTGTGTACAACTGCATGTGTTGGCTGAAAATGTGTTGTTAGTTTAGTTTCTGAGGAAAGAGATTAGGAAGAATATAAAATCTTCATCAAGGAACCCGTGAACCGTCACCATATCCCCCACGAGAAAAGAAAGCCTGCCTCCTATGACAAACATTAAAATAAGCACCCCCCTCCCTCCCTCATTCTTGTTCCCAGTAACAGTTGGTGCTATAGGGACAGACTTATGTAGGCAATTCCACACATTTAGACTCTTTGTGAAAGGAAATTTCCCTGCATCTACATCACCCCAAACCGTGTCTTAATTAAACCTGTCATCCCATGTGTTTGTAACCTGTGAAAACTGTCATTCATAGAAAGTCAGTCAAAATCCCTTAATAATCTTGAATATTGGGATCAAACATCAGATAGGCCTAATCTCCAAAGTTCAACAGAACTTAGATCAAGCTATCTTTTTCCTGATAGGGAATTCCGTTTTCACTGAATAATGCCCATAACACATCTTACTCTGAATAATGCCCATGACACCAGGGAATTCCCCTACACTGAATAATGCCCACGACACGCTTCTCAACTTCTCAAGCTCTTCTTTGTTCTTTGTCAGAAAGATTCCAAGCCTGAAGTTGCTGCGATAACTCTAACTTTCAGAGAGAAATGCAAAGTTTCATCAGTTGTAACTGGAATTACAGAATGGAAAATATTTGGGGACTAGGGGCGAAAATACGGGGTGTTTGGGCGGGGTGGTTCCCCTCAGTGAAAATCAAAAGTCGGTCTCCGAGCGCCAAGGAGTCGGTCTCAAATCCAGTTCAGTATGCCTTTGTAACAATGGACCAGACATGGACAACATTTGATACCTTACTCAAATTGAAATTCCGGCATAGATGAAGTAAAAGTGAAAAGATTGAATTTTCTACTGAGTTCCCGAACTTTTGTTGGAATGCCCGAAAAATGTGCAAAACTTTTCGCGCGCTTCGCGTGCATGTAGTGGTTTATTGGTCAATTTTATGCACCTGAACTGCAACGAATTTCGGGCAAACTTTTTGAGATTCGGGCAAAAATTTTCTGCCCCCCAAAATGGATGAGCCTCGTACGTCTATGATTATTACTACCGTCCATGCCCCCCAATCGAATTCTAAAAAAAATATTTTTTACAATTTTTGTAATGGAACAAAAAAATTAACTTCAAATGGTGCAAAATGTTGCACTAGATTGCCTCTGAGGGTACTTAAATATTCGAAAATTTGTCAAAGGGGAGGGGGACGCCCCTCCCCGTATGCCCCTCCCCGTATACCCCTTCCCAGTCCGGCGATCATGCCCGGCGAGTGGTACATTGTAATTATCTAGAAAATTCGAATCGTACAACTATGTCAATGGGAGTCGGTCTCCAAGAAATGTAGTTGGTCCCAAAATAGTTCACCCCCTGCGAATTCATGTATATACGCCCGGGCTACGGGCCCAGCCCAATTTTGTTATTGACGTAACTTCATACATGCCATTCAAATGTCACACATGCTTACACGTTAGTGGCATATCTGTAATCCCAAGTATCCTATAAATATCAAATAATGTAAGGATAGGAGCTGAGTATACGGAAAGTATTTCTTCCAGAACAAATGCGGAAAGAAAATTATTTGGAGACATGAATGTGTTCTTTGGAGACTAACTTTAGAACAACGAGGTTATGGTGAATACATGGGTATTGACGTTACAGTACAACCGCTTTCAAGTTCCACTGTAGTAGCAAAAGCTGTTAATGTCCAGGTCTGTATAGCTAGACAAGTAATTGAAGGGGACGAGATTGCTTGTAGTGGAAAAAGATTTCCTTTAGGGGAGAGATATGCTAATCATGCTTTAAGTTAATGTGATTTTTTATTTTTCACGGGCGAAAAATTTTCGGAGGCGCCGTCACTTGCTTCCTTGGCTGCAAGCAGAACAATATCTGAGGAACCGAAGAGGGTATTTGAATGAAACTTTCACCAAACCCTTAGAGCCTGGGTTCTTAAATGGCGGCCCGTGGGCCACATCTGGCCCGCGAACAAATTGAGGTCTAAAACAAAATATGAGGTTTCTTTTTTCGAGATATATTTTGATGCGGATAGAAAAATCATTTTGCTTGCTTTAAATGGTATTGGCGGTTATTTCACTATTGTTTCATAAAGGACAGTTTCGGTGCAGTGATTGTTCCAGACCAGTAACGTGGCCAGGAGTACCCCATTCATCTTGGTAAAATTGACAATAATTAGAAAATAGGAGGCCTAAAGTGTCTTTGAATCGGTGAAGCTGCATTCTTTCGAAAATAACTGTACTGTTGGATAAAAAGGAGTTGACGAAAAGGCAAATTGGAAAATCAAAGTAGAGGGCTAAGGGAGAACTAAGGTTAAGGTGATCTGCATATCTTTCCAAGTGTTTGTTCTTTTCATTTTTCTTTCCCAAAATCGTCCTAAACTAGTACAATGTTGGTTCGCTACGCACGCTTTTCAATTAAAGTTTAATCTGGAAAGTTAAAATAAGTCGACTAATTTATCCACACACCCACTGCATAAGCAAAACGATGGGCGGTTTGTCCGACATAGGATGGTAAGATCAGTGAAAGCCACTTAGACCAAGTTTTTAATGATTAAGTGCCTTGTCCCCATAGACCTTATGCCAAATAGGAAGAGGGCGCTTCAAAACTGCATTCTGGGAAGGATTATTCCAAGAACAGACGAC